>BMAC01000809.1:146577-166133 GCA_014905375.1 Phtheirospermum japonicum | reverse complement strand
AAAGGAAATTAAAGCTTATTTAAAAATGATTAATCTAAACTAGTAAACTAAAGAAGCTTATAATTTAAATTAAGGAAAAGGAGGGAAAATCAAGGTCTAGCTTATTTGAAAAAGTCAACATTAGTTTAATAAAAATTAAAGTTCTAAAAAGGAAGATTATATAAAACTTCTAAAAACTTAAAGATTGATCTAAACAACTTAACAACTTAAAAGCATAAGTTCAAAAGTTCAAAAGCTATAAGATGAAAATAGAGGTTTGATGATCAAAACAACAACTAAATTACGATCAAACATCAACACACAATTAAATGAAATAACAAGGAAATAAAACTATATTAATGGAAAGAGTTTACCAAGAGTATGATCCAACAAAAGCTTGAAGAGAAAAGCTTGAAAGCTTGACAATGGAAATCTAGAACCAAGCTTGAACAACTTAGCTAATGATGATCTAAAGCTTAACAAATCTATTACTAATTAACTAATTTATGGGAATTAGTTTTGCTTGAGGACAAGCAACCGTTCTAAGTGTGGGGTGGTTGATTTGCATCTTTTTGTACATATTTTTGCTATCGTTTTTATATCACGTTGCGTGTGTTTCGCTTTCTTTTAGGTGTTTTAGGAGTCGAGTTGGCCATTTTTCGTTATTTCTAGGTTTTCGTATTCTTGTACGTTTTTGATTAGTTTTCGTAGTTTTTCACTATTTTGTTTTTCTCTTGGCCGTAGGACGTCCAAGCAGGGCCCGCGCTCATTTGGGATCGTTGATATTCGACTCGGGAATGGACGGACAAGCAAGGAAGCGCAACGGACGAGGCTCGATAAACCAACGGACGTGAAAAGAACGAGGAATCGAGCCGGGTGCAGCAATCCAGTCGACAGACTGGAGTTCAGTCGATCGACTGCCCTTCTAGTCGATCGACTGGAACTCCAAAATCGACTGGATTCCAGGGAGTTTTGGCATTTTGGATGACGCAGTCGATCGACTGCCTACTTGGCCGATCGAATACTGTCGATCGACTGGGTCCTCTCAAGATCGACTGGATTCCAGGGCTTCGGGCCGTTTTGACATCGCAGTCGATCGACTGCCGACATGGCCGATCGACTGCTTTTTCAGTCGATCGACTGAAAAGCAGATTTTTTGAAGGAATAAGTAATCAGACGTATTTTCAATTTGAACAACTTGCAGCTGGGGACTTTCTTCTCCAAGGAAGCTCCCTCAATACCAGATGATATTTTTCCTTTCATTGTGATCAATTTTAATCCCCATAAATTAGTTAATTAGTAATAGATTTGTTAAGCTTTAGATCATCATTAGCTAAGTTGTTCAAGCTTGGTTCTAGATTTCCATTGTCAAGCTTTCAAGCTTTTCTCTTCAAGCTTTTGTTGGATCATACTCTTGGTAAACTCTTTCCATTAATATAGTTTTATTTCCTTGTTATTTCATTTAATCGTGTGTTGATGTTTGATCGTAATTTAGTTGTTGTTTTGATCATCAAACCTCTATTTTCATCTTATAGCTTTTGAACTTTTGAACTTATGCTTTTAAGTTGTTAAGTTGTTTAGATCAATCTTTAAGTTTTTAGAAGTTTTATATAATCTTCCTTTTTAGAACTTTAATTTTTATTAAACTAATGTTGACTTTTTCAAATAAGCTAGACCTTGATTTTCCCTCCTTTTCCTTAATTTAAATTATAAGCTTCTTTAGTTTACTAGTTTAGATTAATCATTTTTAAATAAGCTTTAATTTCCTTTTCATCTTCAATGATTTTAAATCTTGTATTTCCATCTAAATCTTAGTTAAAAAAACGGAAACCGAACAATGACTACTGCTTTCCTAGTTTAGAATAGTTAGTCTCGACCGACGATAAGAGCAATTAAGAAACCGACAAGCCAATAACATCCATCCTCGAGAGACACAACTTGGGAAGAACTCGCCGCCCTACAACCGGCTCCGTACTCTTGCAGAGACGGATTCTGAAACTAGCGCGTCGAGAATTCGTCGATCATACATTCCCGACATTTTTCTGATTGGAAAAATTTTAGACCCGGATTATCGGATGGAGGGTTTAAAAAATTTACTCACAGTTTATTACGATGCATTAGGACCTTTTTTAGAAGATTCAAATATTGAAATTCCTAGCCCTCTTAGTGTTGCTCACCAAGCACACCAATCTTTAATTCTACTTTTTAAAGATTACAATGACTCTTCTAGTGATTTTAATATGTCCCCTTCCCCTTCCCCCATAACTTCTAATATAAGACCCAACGACCCTCGACAAGCTCTAGCCCCATATACGAAGTTGCTTGAGGATACTAAGCGAAAATGGCAACGGGCTAGTGTTAGTCGATCAATAGAATTAGATAGTTATTTAGGGGCTTTTGAATTGAGTTCGGTTCTATAAAAGCCCGATGGGATTACTAAAGATCTTGTGCAGTTCTGGTCGAGTATTTCTCCTACACTCTCTAGGATTTCCAAGGAGGTTCTCGCCATGCCTGTTTCAACAGTTTCTGTTGAACAGGCTGTGTGGACTTCGAGCACCTTTTCGAAGTCTGGCAAGGCCTTCAGCACGAGAGGCTTTGTGTTAGATAAACGCCGGTCGGTGCCGTTACCCAAAAATCTTGAAAATCAAATGTTGATGAATGATTGGGTCAAAGCCGAGAAACGAGAACAAGAAATGGAATTGGATGAAGATGAAGAGAGCGACTATTATGATACCACTTCGGGAAGCAAATTAATTCTAATACTAAAAGTTAAAATTTAATTTTAACTTCTAATATTAGAATTAAAATCAAGTCCTTTTTTTAAACATATTTTTTTCAAAAAAAAAAAATCGAACTACGTGGACTTTGACTCCTTTTTGAGAATACGTAGGCAATTTAATACTAATATTAAAAGTTAAAATTTAGTTTTAACTTCTAATATTAGAATTAAAATCAAGTCCTTTTTTTAAAATTTATTTTTTTCAAAAAAAGAAAAAACCGATCGGCTGCCTGTCGATCGACTGCCCTTCGCAAAACCTAGAGTCTCTGTCTTTCAGTCGATCTAGCAGTCGATCGACTGCTTTTCTTTTAAAAAAAATTAAAACCGGTGGTTAACCGCCGGTTCGGTTAATCGGTTTAATCGTAACCTTAACCGGTTCTCCACCGATTAGGTTACGGTTAGTGTTGAACCGGTTAATTTAACCGCCGGTTAATAAACCGTCCAGTTATTAATTGGTTCAACACGTCTAGACGAGAGGGTGATAGAGGCAGAGGGTGGTGATGTGTGTGATTGTGGATGTGGAGAAAGTGAGGGATGGAGGACGTCTGTGTGTGTGTTTTAATGGGGTAGTTTAAAGGGGTTTTAGTGGGCTGGGCTGTTGGTCCATGTTAACAAATAATAACATTAAATATTTACTTTAAATAATATTTTCAAACAATATAATTTGTTAAAGTTATAATGCTTACAAAAAATTGTCACCAATTTTATTGCGCTTTTGATAAGCGTCACACTAGTAAGGATGAAAATTATAAAAAAAGAATGTTAAAATATTTTATACATTGCGATACTTACAAGAAAACGTTATCATTTAAATTTACTTAATGATACTTTAAAAAAGTGTAAGCAAACTATTGTGAAAATACTAACAATTTTGTAAAAGTGTTGTCTATATTTTTATAAATGCACACTTTTGTGAAAATATCATCATATAAATACGCTTTTAAAAAAGCATCATGATGAAGAGTATAATTACTGACACTTACGTAAGAGCGTCATTATTTAATTACGCATTTTTTTGAGTATCGTCATAAGGGCAAGAAAAAGATGACACTATTGAAAATGTGTCATTCTATAAGTACGATTTTTTAAAACATCGTTATATTACTGAACATGCTGACACTTTTCTAAAAATATCATTATTTAATTACGTTTTTTAAAAAGAGTCTTTATAAATTAGTTTTAATTCCGCTTTTTAAAAAACGTAATGAAAAAATGACATTTTTTAAGAAGCGTCGTCAAGTTGTGTTGCTATAGATCTCTTTTGTTGTAGTGAAGGCATGGGCCTTATGATCTCACATAAATGAGAAAGTAGGGGTCATTTTCTCACTACCCCAAAACTAGTCAACTTAGTATGTATGGTATGAAACACGTGTTACGATATTTTTCTCTCTCGACGAGAGCGTATGTCATAGTATTCTTAGTATCGTACAAATCATAGTTCTAGTCTATCCCAACACATAACTTTGGTTTTCCTAACATCATTTTCTTTGAAATCCCTTGATTTGAATCTTCATAAGTCTCAAACTTTAATTACCAAATCAAAAATTAATAATTTTATATATGCACATCCTCGATGTAAGATGTACCTCCGTATAGTATACGTGAGTCCCGCTGACCACATCGATGAGTATTTTCGTATGTCTGAACAAGTAGCGAATCAGTGCTTAGTTCAATTTTGTCATGAGGTGCGAATGATCTTTGGCCCAAAATACCTACGTAAACCTAGCCCAACCGATGTTGCGCGATTACTTTCATTACATGAAAAGAAACACGAATTTCCTGGCATGTTGGGGAGTTTAGATTTCATGCATTAGAAATATAAAAAATGTCCAGTCGCATGGCAAGGTGTAACACCCGAGGTGACCAAGGAGATCCCACTAAAATACTCAAAGCAATTAACTCAGAAGACTTATGGATATCACATGCTTTCTTTGGCCTCTCCGGTGAATGAAATAAATGTGTGGAACAAGTCTCCATTATTGAACGATGCAAGGCACAAAGATGCACCTGAAGTTAATTATACGATCAAAGACAGAATACGCAAAGGGTTATTATTTCACAAATGACAATTACCAGAAATGGGAAACATTTGTCAAAAGAATCTTAGATATTACTTTAAAGAATTGAGGCCCCAACGTTCTTATTATCATACTCTGCGTTGTAGATTATTAGTTTCTCTTCCAAGTGTCTGAGAATCTTAGATAATACTTTATGAGGCCGCTTTTTTTACCCCTTCAACCAATGTCAAACTCTTTTATACCCACTTATGAACAAAACTTCTTTTATGCCCATTTTGTAATATAGAAAGACCAACATATCCTGACCCATATTTTGAACTACTAGACCCAAACAAAACTACTCGCCCCAAACTTTATTGAACTGCTCGTCCTAAACTTTAAATTTAACTACTCGCCCCAAATAGAACTACTCGCCCCAAACTTTTTGAACTGCTCATCCTAAACTTTCTGAACCGCTCGCCCCAAACTTTCTAGAATTATTATTTTTTATCTGTTCTAGAAAGTCAGACTTTCTGTTCTAGAAAGCTTATTACCCATCTTTTGTTTATTAAATTTTTGAAGTTGTGTTATCCTTAAAAATGAAAATAGTCCATTACGACCATATCAGGCCCATCATGCTTCCATAAATTAAAATGTCTCAATAATCTTCATACCTCTTTTTGACCGAGTCGATCCCGGGTGAGATGGGTTGTGATGCCACCAATTGAAAAATCACCGCCCCTAACTCGTTTTACGGACGATTCCTCAACGCCTAACTTCCTTTCGCGGAAGTTGAACTACAAGTCATTCAACTCCTTTAGAAACCGATCAGCACAGCCTTGGTTCATTTTCTACTCCAGGCGTACGAGATATTTTGATTATAGAGATAAATTAAAAGTACTGAACATGAGTGGAAGCGAAAGACTTTGTTTTATTAAGAACTAAAAAAAATATTATTACATCAGTAACCTCCTTTTGGGAGGAGATAACCGTTTAGCCTCTCATGGAGAAGGCTTGCACCCGTGAATACATAAACTTATTGTTAATCACAATATTTATTAACTCTCTCTCTCTCTCTTAATTTTATTTGACTATGAGAAAATAGAAGAGAACTTTCGATATCCTCCAATTCCTCAAATGCTCTCTATTTATAGATCAGATTTCTGGATTTCAGATTCGGACTCCAAATCCTGTTGATAAAAGACGTGTCTTTTATTCACATGTTTCTTCTATTATTGTGGGTTAGTGGGTTTTGTGTCCACCTTCCCCCTTTATTGCTGGTCCCTCATGACTCAGCCAGTCTTGTATTGTTGGGAATCTTTTCACATGGTGCGTTCTTCACATGGTGCGTGGTCCCCGTCCTTTTTTGAAACTAACTTGTCTCTTGTCCTTTCCAACCGTACTTTCTTGTCGGTCCGGTTTAAGCCGAAATCCTTTTCCGAACTCGGGCTCTTTTTGCTCCGGGCATGCATGACAGATCTGGTCAATCCATCGGTCGACATGCGCCATGTTGAAAAATTTCCGGTATATGTCTTTGCTTACGGAATCCTATTTTCCCAGAGAACTCTCCTCTTTGTTTCGAAAAGATTTTCGGCAAAGCTCGTTGTGGCTCCTATCATAGAATTCAGGGGGAATGATCCATTTGCTGAATTCTGGAAGAACTTGAAATGGTATTTAACTTTGTCCATTTCTATTAGACAAACTCATAGTCCCCATGCTCGTCTTGTAGAGGCATCATCTTCGGAAATTGCCCCTACTATTATTGGTGCGTCCTCCGGTGAGGCAGCCTTGATATATCTCAAAGCGTTTCCATCCGGTCTCCTTAGCTTGATGAAATGAAAAGCTTCATTGAAGCCCTTCTTTGCTGGGTCCGGCGCTGCACTGATAAAATACAGCTCCAAAACGTCTTCCCTGGCCAAATGTGGATTATTGGCCCAGGTCTCGTGAACTTCTTCCCCGATCCATTTTGGTAACTTGGAGATCTCGGGAAAGCCTGGCGCAATGGTATAAACTGAAGCTAGAGCTCTAAAATTATACCACTCTTGTACTTCATTTGGATGGCTTCCTATCTTCATCCAAACTCGCGGATATTTTCCGGAGATATCAACTATTGTTTTGTCAGGGTTGATACCTCTTCTCGTGGCTAACTTCTCCCACTGTCTTTGGTAAACCTAAATAGGAGAAATTTTTGTCTCGTCAGCTCAAACCTTAGAGGTGCCCCTCTGTGGCCTAAGATTCAACTCTCCCTCTTTAACCCCAGAGTTGGTGGGTTGACTTGAGGCCTCCGATAGTGACACCGGGGTCTCAACATTCATTGTATCTTGTACATCCTTGGGGAATGCATCATCTACAACACTCGTGATTATGGTATTTGAATCCATAACCTCCGGGTTAGAGACCCATTCTCGAAGTGCCCCTTTTTGCACCGTTGGAGATGCGGCCTGGAGGAGAGGCCTTCGCAAAGCTGAAAACAGTTGACACTGTGCCAGCTGGCATGCTCGTGTTTGATCAAAAATGGATTCCCGATCAGCTTGTTGAAGTCGTCCTGCGACCTATGCATGGAGACATAGCGTCCCAAAATCTTGTTCAAGGATCTCGAGGTCTTCCCTAAGATGCCTTAGCCTTTTGAGGGTGTTGTCAGCAACGTGTCCCTCCATCTCGAGTTAAAAAATCTGCAAGAACATTTTCATGATATTTTATAATGACAATATCAAAATCATAATATTAACATTCAGCTTGCCATCTAAGTAGTCTAACCTTTTCGGGTTTAGATTCAATTTTATTTTTCAAAAAGGCTTTTATGCTCGAGTTATCGGTTTTTAAGGTAAATTTCTTTGAGAGCAGAAATAATGGCCATTTTTTAAACACCTTTCTGAATGCAAAAATCCCTCGTTTATATGCCATCTATATGGCATCTCTCCTTTGGGTGTTAGTTTCGTGAGAGCCGCTGCCTACCAATAATCACTGGCATCCGTATATAGAACCAGTTCATCCTCGTCATTTGGGATCGCTAGCTTGGGAAGTTGTTTGCAAAATTCTTTAAGCTGTTTAATTCCTTCATAGTGTTATTTTTCCCACTTGAAATCAACATCCTTTTTCAGTAGGGAACTGAACACCTTTCTGTATTGTGCCAGGTTATTTATGAACATCCCAGTGAAATTAATAACTCCCAAGAAACTTTGAAGTTGTTTCTTATCCTTGAGTGTGTCTGGAAATCCCTGTATCTTTTCTACAATATGATTCAGTAGAATGATTCTAGACTCATCGATCTCTATTCCAAGGAACTCGATCTTTCTTGTAGCAATTACCGCCTTCTTTTCTGAAAGCACTAATCCTTCCTTATGGCAAACACTTGAGAAGATTTCCAAATGTTTCAGATGCTCCTTCATGTTCTTTGAGGCGATAAGTATATCATCAATGTATACGAACATGAAGCTGAAATAATCTTTAAAGAGATTATCCATTTTCCTTTGATATATCTGGGGTGTTTTGCTAGACCCAACAGCATAACATTCTAGATATAGTGTCCCTGTGGTGTGGAGAAGGCTGTGAACTTCTTGCTTCCTTCTTCCATCTTAATCTGGTAAAACCCAGATTTGCAATCAAATTTAAAGAACACTTTTGCATTCATAATGCAATTTACCAAATGTTCTCTGTTTGGGATATAATATCCGTCGAATTCCAAGATATTATTGATTCCTTTGTAATTAATCACCGATCTTGGTTTTCCTCTTTTTATTTCTCCATGGTTGCGGACTAGGAATCCTGGGATACTATATAGAGAGACACCATCTTCAATCAACTTAAGGTCTATGTGTTCCTTAAGTATTTGCTACATATTCTTCTGATCTTCTTGATTCATCAGGATATGCTTATATCTTATAAACTCATTCTCTTTTCGTGCTTTCACCTTCAAATATGCTTTGAGCTCATTCTTGTCCCACCATGCTAGAGGATCTTCGTTGAGATTCTTCTGAATTTTTCTTTTGATGTCCTCCAGTGAAATTTGTTCTTCCATGGTGGTGTCTGGTTGTGCCTTTGTGTCTAGGCTGGCTTTGAGGAGTTCAATCATTTGTGATTTAATCCTCTCTTCCTTTCGGCCACCTAGGCTCTCGTTCCATAGTTGGATAATTGCTTCTCCATACCTTCTTCGATCTTTCATTTTCGGGTGTCGAAGTTTTCCTTCATCACCACGCTTACTGCGAGAATTGATTGTCATTTTTCCGTGGAATGCCTCTCTTAATCGTTGAACTATGACCTTATGATCATAAGGTGTTGTGAAAATAAGTCTTCTAGTCTCGTTTTCTTGTGTAAACCTTCCGAATGTCTATAGGAAATTGTTTCCTAACAGAATGATCGCTCCCGTATCATGGAAAAAAAATGGGTGGAGTTTTCACTTTGTACCACGGGGTACCGTTTGCTCCTCCTATCATCATTTCCGCTTTCTTGATCCCTCTTTTAAGGACTAGGATCCTTTTAGAGAAATCTCTTCCAGCTATTGGAGACAATTCTTCTTCCATTTCTTTGGGGAAGACTTCCGGTTTAGCCGTTGAAGTTGTAGTTTTTTTGGTTTCAGAAATTAAAGGTTCATTTGGCTTGGTCTTATAGAAAATTGATTAATTGAAGGATTCTATGTGTTTCAAGCTTTGGAATTAAAGAGAAAATGAAAATAAAATAATTAAACTACTTAAACTACACTAGGAATTAAAATTGTAAGTTGGCAGAATGCCTCGGTCGTATGCCTTAATTGAAAATGCAAGCAAATCAAGGAAATAAGCAAAAACAAGCATTGTTTCACCAAGTGCAAGCATGCATGCACAAGGTACAACTAAGCTTGCATGTACATAAAACTTGAAAAATGCAAATTTACTAAAATTGAAAGCATGAATAGAAAGAGCAATGAAAATGGATGGGAAAGTTCAAAACTTTAAAGAAAATAATAAGCAACAAAGCCTAGATCTAAAATTAAGCATGAAACAAAGCATAAAAATAAAAATCAAAATAAAGCATAGCAAAAACTCAAAATCAAGACGATCCAAGAGCCGATCTATGATCTAGATGTGTCACTCATCTAGATTCCATAGCCAATTCATATGTTTCATCATGAATTCAAGGTGCTAAGACAAAAAGCATAAAATGAATAACAAAGCATGGAAATGAAGAACAAGCATAGAAATAAAGCATAAAACATGCAATTGAAAGGAAACTTACTTGAATTAAAGGAAAGAGTAGCAAGCTTGAATTAAATTGCATCAAAAGTAACAATCCAAAGGATTATTTGGATTCTTCTTAGGCTTAAAAACTGTTTTCATAGTTTTCGTGGTGTTGAAATGAATCAACGGGTTCATGGCTCGGTATTATCGGAATTCGATTCAATTGTGAGTTTCAATGTGTTTCAAGCTTGGAAAATAAAAGGAAAATGAAAATAAAGAAATTAAAATAGCTAACTATCCTAAAAATTGAAATAGCAAGTGGGTAGGATGCCTCGTCGTATGCCTCAAATAGAAAATGCAAATCAATAATGAAAATAAGCAAGAAAATGCAATGTTTCCACCGAAGTACAAGCATGCAAGCACAAGGTACAACTATGCATAAAAACTCAAATAATGTAAATTAGCAAAAATTGAAAGCATGGATGTAAAGAGAAATGGAAATTAACAAGAAAGTTCAAAACTTTAAGGAAAAATAACAAGCAATAAAGAGTAGATCTAGAATTTAACCTAAAACTATGCATGGAAATAAAATTGCAAATAAAGCACAAGAACAACTCAAAATCAAGACAATCTAAGACTTGATCTATGATCTAGATGTGTCACTCATCTAGATTCCATAGCCAATTCTTAAGATCAAGCAAGAAATCAAGGTGCTAAGAGAAAAAAGCATAAAATGAAGAACAAGCATGTAAATGAAGAACAAAGCATAAAAAATAAGAAAGCTTACTTGAATTAAAAGGAGAATCTAAAAGCTTGATTGAAATTGCAAGGAATTAAAAATCCAAGGGAGTACTTGAATCCTTCTTGAGCTTACAAACCCAAGGCAAAGCTTGAAAATTAAATCTAGAGAGAGAAAATTAAGTCCCAAACCCAAGCTTGGGGTTGGGAGGAGGTGTTCTTTACAAAAATGAGAGTTGTAGTCTATTTATACTAATTTAATTGGGTTTAAATGGACCAAATTAGCCAAAAAGGCTTGAAATTCCCGGGTTTGACCCAATTTTGACCGTGTTGACCAGGATGGCTCAAGGTAGCTCGGTGACGGCTCGGTGTGGTTCGGTGCGGCTGGCTTGGGCGCTGGCTGCACATGGCACAGAGATGGCGCGAGGACGGCGCTGGGATGGCCAAGAGATGGCGCTGGGGGATGGCCTGCAAAGATTGGCTGGGAGATGGCTGCTGGAAGATGGATGGCGCTGGGATGGCTGGGGAGATGGCCAAGAGATGGACTGCTGGGAGATGGATGGCGCTGGGATGGCTGGGAGATGGCCAAGAGATGGCGACCATTCCAGAATGTTTGCCTCTTGTAGCTCCTTTTTGGCCTCCATGCCTTAGTTGAATTCACATCATCAAACCACCTATTAAATAAGACTTTTCAACATAAAAACCCAAGAATTTCACCAACCTTAAATCAATTAAAATCATTTAACCCAATTAAACATAAAATCAAAAGAAGAACACAAAACCCTAAACTAAGAAAAATAACCTAGAAAACAAAACTAAACGACTCAAGAACCACTAAAAATAATATAAAAATCTAATTAAGGACACTAGAAAAACACAACAATTACATGCAAAACACAAACCCAAGGGGGTGCTTGAAATTAAATCTAATCTAGGAAAAAAAAATTACATAAAAGTTTGAAATTGAATCTAAAACCTAAGAAAGATAATTATCTAAGAGCTTGATGAGTAATTTTATCCCAAACCCAAGTTAGGGATGGGAAGGGAGTTATTTTCTCAAAGGTGCAAGGTGTGGGCTTTATATACTTGTTTGTAGGGTCAAAACCGTCAAAAATGCTCAAAATGGCCGAACTCCCAGCGTCGCAGTCGATCGACTGACAAAGCAGTCGATCGACTGCCCATTCTCGAACAGCTAACTCTCTGTCCAGCAGTCGATCGACTGAAACCCAGTCGATCGACTGAAAACTTTATGGAATCATCCAATGATGTCTTCATATGAAATGTAGCCCCTTTTCTTGGATATCATTTGGATTTTGAATTGTGTCATTTGGAATTTCCCTCTGAGGGTTATGGGCTCCGCACCAAAACCTGCCAAAAGCGAGGCGACGACGAAATGTCTCCACTTAAAGCTGCTTTTTACCATTCTTAGACTCAGAATTTGGAATTGTTGTAAACACAAAAATTTTTATACAATTCTCTCAGCTTTCCAATAGTATAAGGTGGAGGCAAATGGCACATTTGGTTTTGGAGTTATGGTTATATTACAACAACTGAGACATCCACCGAGGGAATATAATCCTTTTAGCCACCTACAAAACAAGAATTCAAGCTTAAAAACCCAAAAATAGCGCAAACACCTCACACTTCGTACTCTTAAAGTCCAAAAGAAGATCAACGATAAAAACTCTTAAAACCTGATGAAAAATGACTCGAAACTACTAGACACGACGCTAAACTCTAACTAAAAATAATAGGAAAAACACAACAATTACATGCAAAACAACTACTCCACACTTATCGATTTGTTCGTCCTCGAACAACGAAAAGAGTCAAGAGTGTACATACAATGAACATTGTGTAAAAAGAAAAATCCTTGTGCTCATCCTTATTAATAAGATGGAAATATCAACACCAACTCGTTATCGTCAAGCATTGCTCGTATTAATCTTTCTCAATTGCAAGCTAAAACGATGACTTCCTCTCAAGTGGTATTTTGAGGGTGCTCGCTCAAGTGTTTAATATGGGAAGTGTGTACGCTCAAGTCGGTCAATACATGCACCTTGTCAAGATTTCACAAATCGGACGCTCAAAATTGCTCGTAGTACATGACCAAAGAAGAATCGAAAGAGGTCTTTATTGTGGGTTGTAATGTTAGCTCTTTGGTAAGGTGTGAAATATTTGGATATAGTGGCTAACACACGATCAAACGTGATCAATAACACACAGAAATCCTATCTTCTAAAACCCGAAGCTTATGAACGCTTCACCCAACCCCAAATTACCAAACCTTCAATCCAAACCCTTTCGTTCACTTACTTTCCTGACTTTTATTTCTCAACACGTAGAAGCTCTTTGGAATTTGCTTCTTTTTACTAGAATTAGCCCTTTTTTAATTAGGCTTTATACATGCACGCACGCTTTATCACTTTTCGTGATTTGTGTTGGATTATTATTCTTTTTTTTTTTGTATAAGCACTTCAAAACCCGAAACCCTCAATTGATTTCTCACACATTTCTCGTCAACTAACAATAAGCTCTCTCACCTCACAACTCATGAAGATACAAGAGCTAAAATCGAGCTCGGCTAACAAGAAACGGGACATAGGCTTAAGGGAGCTCGTTTGGGATTTTTAAAGTAGCTTAAATATATAGATATGGCTAGAAAAAGGGTGATATATGTGCCTCGAGGTCATTTTCAAATTCATTCATGTACGAGCAAAGTCAAGCCTCCTCAATGCAATTTCCATTAAAATGCAAGCAAGCCGATAAATCACACAAGGCTACTCACTAGTTTGCACCGAATTTGGGAGCAAAATCAAAAGAGCTTTTAGAGCGTTGCAATCTTTTCACGAGAAAATGTTGATTATATATATATATATATGCGGTTTTTTGGACGAAGTACAAAAATTCAACCCCTCACATAAGAGGCCATAAATATGAAAAAGCCCGACAAGTAAATTATTCAAACTTCCAAGCACGTGGAGTTGCTTAAACATGTAATAAACACACAAAATACACAAAAATCGACTCAACCATATAGAAGCACAAATAGTAAGCGTCACTTCGCCAAGAATGCGTCACTTCGCCAAGTCTCGAGTTAAGAACAACAAAACATGCTTTGTAATACCCGGACTCTAACGACCTACCCACCCCACATTTAAACCATGCAATACCCTTATCGCATTTTAATGAAAATCAAGTAAAAGGAGGGTGAATAGAAACTTCCTCAACCGAGCGAGTTTAGGTCGAGCTCGGTGGGGTCCACCTAGGCATCTAAGCAATCCAAGCAAAAAATCGATCGTGGCTAGTAACTCTCAACCCCATGAACGCTACCACTTTTATCAATCTTCCAATGGTCGACGTCGGAAAACAAAACCTAGAAAAGAAAATCACACAAAATCAAAAACGCAAGGAAATTTGTACATGAACTTCAACAAAATATTTTTTTATTTGTTTTTCAATTTTTGAATGTTTTTTTTTTTTGGGTTTTTCAATAAAAGAAAGAAAGAAAGAAATGGTAAGAACTTAGGTTGCCTCCCAAGAAGCGCTTGTTTTACGTCACTAGCTTGACGTACTCCCTTTTGGTCAAGGTGGAAAGATCACGGGAGGGTCCACCAAAATAATCTCCTCCCTATCGGGAGGATCCACTCTTTGGAACGTCCTTGGCGCATTGCATAGTTCATATAAGATCCGCTAAAAAGTGAACGTTCCAAGCGGGCAATCGACACTCGTCTCGACTAGGTCCTCGGGTGGGATGGTGGTTTTGAAATGCCCCGACGACTCGTCAATACAGCAAAAGGACTATTGGCTGGCTAGCTTGTCCATCATGTGGTCGATAAACGGGGGAGGGAAACGATCTTTCTTTGTGGCCTCATGAAACTTCTTAAACTCGATCGACATCCTCCAACCCGTTGAAGCCCTCGTGGCCAACAAACCTCCTTCTTCATCCTCAAGAGCTAACAAGACGCTCGTCTTGTGCACCAAGTCAATGGGTTTCACCCACTCACTTTTAGAAATTACGAACATCAAGCCCTCCAATAACCACCTCCAAATCTCGATTTTCACTATCTCCATACGGGGGATAACTCACGGTCTCCAACCAATATCCCTCTTAAGAATTTTAATCACATCAACCACCCTCTCTTCCTTCTCTCGATACGAGTTTTCAAAGATGATAATTGGCTTGCTCACCTCTTCCTCCTCAAGATAATCATCAAGCTTTCCAATCCCATCATCAAGAATCTCCACCCCAAGCGAATCTTCAAGCTTCTTAACAATATTACCACCAATAACCTCCACCTCCCCCTCTAAAAAGTCGTCGTTGCCCTCAATGACACACCGAGAGTCATTGACACACAAATCGGGGTCACATAGAGGCACAACGGGCTCATCATTTAGAACAAGGGGCTCATCCTCTCTACATCCCTCAATATCGACGGTCGGGCCAACCACCTCCTCATTAGTCTTGGCCTCCATATACACTTCTTCGATTAACTCTTGAAGCATGTCTATGAGTGAGGAATCCGCATGATCTCATTTAAGCATATCAATATCGCTCGCAACTTGATCCATTGTAGCATCAAGAGCGTCACACTTAGCATTAAGAGCACCACACTTAGCTTTAAGAGCACCACACGTAGCCTCAAGAGCACCACACTTAGTGATCAACGAATTTAGTTCTTGGAAAATGGCCAAGAGAGTCGGATCGGGGGGTGGAATAGAAGCATGCACCGGAATATCAAAGGCGGGAAGGGCATTTTGGTCATTAGAGCTCGAACTTCCAAAGTACGCATACGGATCGGAATCATGAGTGCCATAGGTGGAATCAAATGAGGCATAATCAAAGTTAGAAGTGAGAGAACCATCGTATTGGTCAGGAATCGGGCTCGGCATACTCGGATAATTTTGTGGAGCACCATAGCCATACGAGCCGGAAGTCGGGGCTTGCTCGTTCGGATAGGAATTTGGAGCTCCATAACCATTCACGCCCGAGAAACTATCAAACTCGACATGGTTTTCACCATGCCCTCCCATGCCAGGTTTCCCATATCCATATCCACCGTTGGCAACGTGGTTTCCACCTTGCCCTCCCACGTTTCCATACCCATTATACATAGTTCCAATACCGACATGGTTTTCACCATGCCCTCCCATGTCTGGAATGTATCCACCATTGTAATAGGAACCTTGCATACTCAAAGAAAACGTCAAATAAAAAGGAAAGCTAAAAACACAACGAAACGACAACTAAATCGAAAGCCTTAACCAAGCCGTGTCGCAACGGCGCCATTTTAAGGTTGTAGTTTTTGTGGTTTTAGAAATTAAAGGTTCATTTGGCTTGGTCTTATCAGAAATCGATTAATTGAAGGATTCTATGTGTTTCAAGCTTTGGAAATAAAGAGAAAATGAAAATAAAATAATTAAGCTACTTAAACTACACTAGGAATTAAAATTGCAAGTTGGTAGAATGCCTAGGTCGTATGCCTTAATTGAAAATGCAAGCAAATCAAGGAAATAAGCAAAAACAAGCATTGTTTCACCAAGTACAAGCATGCATGCACAAGGTACAACTAAGCTTGCATGTACATAAAAACTTGAAAAATGCAAATTTACTAAAAATTGAAAGCATGAATAGAAAGAGCAATGAAAATGGATGGGAAAGTTCAAAAATTTAAAGAAAATAATAAGCAACATAGCCTAGATCTAGGATTAAGCATGAAACAAAGCATAAAAATAAAAATCAAAATAAAGCATAGAAAAAACTCAAAATCAAGACGATCCAAGAGCCGATCTATGATCTAGATGTGTCACTCATCTAGATTCCATAGCCAATTCATATGTTTCATCATGAAATTCAAGGTGCTAAGACAAAAAGCATAAAATGAAGAATAAAGCATGGAAATGAAGAACAAGCATAGAAATAAAGCATAAAACATGAAATTGAAAGGAAATTTACTTGAATTAAAGGAAAGAGTAGCAAGCTTGAATTAAATTGCATCAAAAGTAACAATACAAAGGAGTATTTGGATTCTTCTTAGGCTTACAAACCCAAGGGGGTGCTTGAAATTAAATCTAATCTAGGAAAAAGAAATTACGTAAAAGCTTGAAATTGAATCTAAAACCTAAGAGAGAGAATTATCTAAGAGCTTGGATGAGTAATTTTATCCCAAACCCAAGTTAGGGATGGGAAGGGAGTTATTTTCTCAAAGTTTGCAAGGTGTGGGCTTTATATACTTGTTTGTAGGGGTAAAAACGTCAAAAATGCTCAAATGGCCGAACTCCCAGCGTCGCAGTCGATCGACTGACAAAGCAGTCGATCGACTGCCCATTCTCGAACAGCTAACTCTCTGTCCAGCAGTCGATCAACTGAAACCCAGTCGATCGACTTCAAAATTTACGGAATTATCCAATGATGTTTTCATATGAAATGTATCCTATTTTATTGGCTATCATCTGGATTTTGAATTGTGTCATTTGGAAGTTTCCTCCGAGAGTTATGGGCTTCGCACAAAAACCTGCCACAAGCGAGGCGACGACAAACTGTCTCCACTTAAAGCTGCTTTTTACCATTTTTTACTCAAAATCTGGAGTTGTTGTAAACACAAAAGTTTTATACAATTCTCTCAGCTTTCTAATAGTATAATGTGGAGTCAAATGGCACAAGTGTTTTTGGAGTTATGGTTGTATTACGACAACTGAGACATCCACCGAGCGAATATAATCCTTTTAGCCACCTACAAAACAAGAATTCAAGCTTAAAACCCAAAAATAGCGCAAACACCTCATACTTCGTACTCTTAAAGTTGAAAAGAATATCAACGATAAAAAGTATTAAAACCTAATGAAAAATGACTCGAAACTACTAGACACGACGCTAAACTCTAACTAAAAATAATAGGAAAAACACAACAATTACATGCAAAACAGCCGTGCAGATTCCTGCTCCCGAATGAATGTAGGCTGCAAAATATTCTGCACGATATCTTGAATATATCATTCCAACGGGAATGTAGATAGAGAATGGGCTAGTGCTCATTTAATTCTATATCTTTTTTCACCCACTGTAAACTCCATTCCATCTCTTAATCTTTCCCAAGGTTTGTGATCCTTGAGAAACTCTATCCCTAGAGTTAGTTGCTTCCAGGACTCTTCCTGCTTCCTTCAACGATTGTTTCAATTTCTCCAATCTTGAGGACTCCTTGATATCTTCACAGGGAAGGTTGTTGCAAGTGATACAATGCATCACAAGGGAAGATGTTATCCTTTTGAGTGATGTCGAATATTACTTCCACACCTCTCCATCCTTCTGGGCACTTCAATTCTTCATTAGTTTTGAATACTTCAGGAGCTCGAGTGCTTTGGCTGGTTCCTGGACCTTCCTATTGAAATCTGCCTGATCATTCGGTCTTGTTGGAAAGACATTCTTCTCGGCTCGATCATGAGGTTCTTTCCTTTGTTAAGAACCGGGCGATCTTGAATTCTCGTATCAATCTCTCTTATTGTTGGAGATTGCATGATCTCTGGTAAGACTGCCTTTGCTACTTATTCAAAGATCCTTGGTATTTCTATGAACTCTTTTCTCAAGAATACTTCTGAATGATGAGTATTCGAGAGCGCATAGGAAATATTTTATGTGATTGAGTAGGGTCTATTTCCCTCTGTTATCAGGTCTGGTCTTTTGAAATCTTGATGAAGGGTAAGAACTTTACTGAAGTCTCAATCTGCCAAATTATACGCCAATTCGTGGGTAGACATTGAATGTTTCCCTGCGTATAAGTTTCATGTGATTGCTCCCAAAGAATCTTTAAGATTTGAAATTCTTTTATCAAAGAGGGCTAGATTTAATGGCGAATCAACTCCCTTCTTTGAAAGTTGATTTCATAATTACTCGGATGGCTCCGATGTTGATCCACGAGAGTGTATTTGCCATTTCTCTCCTGAGTTTTTTTTTTTTATCTCCTATTGTAAATCCTTCATACATCTGGAGTTTTGGATCTTCTTTAATTATTATCATAAGAGTCTTATGAGAAACCGTTGTATGTAAGAGGAATCCTGACATATCCTCTTTAACCACTTGTTGAAGAAACTCCTCTTCACTCTGATTCTGAATATGATTCACTTCCATCTTCAAAGTAGATTTCTTATTCATAGATGCTTTCATCTGAGGGTATATACTCAAATTGATACACCTGCACTAGGTTTTGGTAATATAAAGCTTCTTTAAGCTCTTGAGTTGTCTCGAACTGTCTAACTCCTCTTCTTTGATTCTTAGGGCAGTCTGTAGAAATATGCCCTCTGACTCCACATGTCCAGCAGTTGCAATCCTTAAAACTTTCATTAGCCCTTGTATGAGATCGTCTGAAAATTCTCTTTGTCAAAATCCTACTGGTGCTTCTTTGGCTTATTAACGAGCCTCGGCTTCAACTTAGCCCTCCCTTTGTTCTGATTTATAGTTTTTGGCCTTTTGTTTTGACCAGAACCTTCTTGGTTTCCAAAGAAACCTTTTCTTGTTACTTCGAGCATAAAGGTGATTTCTTTCTTTCTTCCGCTTATGTCTCTTGCTTTGCATGTAATTGTTGCATTTTTCCTTGTGTTTTTAATTATGATTTTATGTTGATTTTAGTAATTTTTAGTCGAGTTTTATTAGGTTTTCGTTTGTTTTCTCGTTTTGTTGTTTTTCGTGTCTCTTTTTGATTTTCTACTTAATATGATTATTTTAATCTTGATTAATTAATTTTATATTTAAATTAGGTATTTTGAAGTATTCTAGTCTGGAGATGGTCGAGCATGGGCTTACGATTGGGAGTTTTAGCGGAATCGGGGCTCGAATTGAAGAAATATGGCTGACCACTGGCGTACGTGATATGACACTGGGTTACCTAGTGTCCGCCCATGCCTGCCCGCAACTGC
>BMAC01000809.1:114786-127653 GCA_014905375.1 Phtheirospermum japonicum | reverse complement strand
TTTTCCCGCCCATTTTACTTACTATATGTAGTATACATATTTATTATTTATATAATTATTTATGTAAATATTCTTTTGGAGATTATTATTTATGTAAAGAAATATTAAATATATAGAAGAATTATGTATAATAATAAATAAAATCTAAGAAAAATATAAATAATATAATTTTTTTGAAGAAAATATAAAATATAAAAAATTATTTAAAATAAATATATAAATATATATAAATGATTAGTTAATAAATTTGATAAACCCAAAAAAGTAAAAGTAAAACATAAATATTTTTTCAAATGCTTTGAATAAAATTGAAAATATCAATAAAATCATATAGATAAGAATATAAGAACTTATAATTAAACTATAAATATCTATATATATATATATATAAAGTCTAGCGTTTCTAAAAATATTTCTTAAATTTTTCCCGCCCATCTTACTTACTATATGTAGTATACATATTTATTATTTATATAATTATTTATGTAAATATTATTTTGGAGATTATGATTTATGTAAACAAAATATTAAATATATAGAAGAATTATGTATATTAATAAATAAAATCTGAGAAAATATAAATAATATAATTTTTTTTTTGAAGAAAATATAAAATATAAAAAATTATTTAAAATAAATATATAAATATATGTAAATAATTAGTTAATAAATTTGATAAACCCAAAAAAGTAAAAATAAAATATAAATATTTTATAAATGCTTTAAATAAAATTGAAAATATTAATAAAATCATATAGATAAAAATATGAGAACTTATAATTAAACTATAAATATTTATTTAATAAATATGAAACAAAATTGAAAATTCAACAATCAAATAAAATTAAAGAGAAGACTCATAAAATAAGTTAAATTAACTCAAAAAAATCATAATTAGATTCTATAAAGTTATTAAATAAATATAAAAATAAAAAAGAGAATCGATAAAAATATGAAATAAAATAAAAAACAATAATAACAACTACAAAAATATTGTGTGTGTGTGTGTGTATAAGAAATCTGAAAAAATAAAATATAATATAAATCTGCAAAGTCTGAAAAAGTAAATCAAAATATAAACATGTCAAATGATATCAAATAAATTTAGTTTTATTATAAATAAAATATAATAACTTATAGTTAAATAACAAATAGTTATTTAATAAATACAAAAAATAGAAAATAAACCAAAAGGTTGCTAATATTATAAAATTAAATATGAATTCATATCTACAAAAAAAGTATCATTAAATTATAGAAAGTTATTAACTAAATATAAAATAAAAAACAAAAATTACAAGAAATATAATATAATATAAATAAAATTGGGAGAAAAAATAAAATGAATAACAAAAATATAAAAGTTTATAATTTGATTTAGAAAAATTATTTAATAGTTTTGTTAACTAAAAAAATATATATAGTATGAGTACAACTAGAAAATTGATGCAATGAAGACAATAAGAAAATTATAATCAATAGCAAGAACTTGTCTTTTCTTCCATAATTTTATTTGTTGGCCAGACCAGGTGATACGGGGACAAACCTAATAGCATCATATTTTCAATTTTCTATATGTGACTCGAGTAAAACTCGGATGACTCAAACTTTGACCCTAAACGTGTCACAAATTTGACAATGACACTTTTTTTCTTTTACTTTTTAGTCTTCCTAAGAAAACTTAAAAAAGTATATTATGAACATAAGTGAAAGGTAAATAATTTTATACAATTATTTGTTTAAATTTGAAATAAGAATTATATGTAGACATAACAAAATAAATGATTATATAATCGCATAATATAAAGAATTCAATATATTTTAAATTTCAGAACTAAATAATTATTTATGAACGTTTGTATATTAATAATTTGTGACTAATTACTATGACTTTAAGTATTTAACGTTTGAATCCACACATAAATGATTTATAGTCTTGGTTATATAATTATTTTCGTATAAACTGAAATCTATATATAAATTTTAATTTATTATCGGGTTCATCAATTGACTCGTTGACTGGGTGGTTAATTGTTCAGTGGCTATCTTGAATCAATTACCAGACTGATTTAACAAAAATAACTATAGTAAAATAAAATACAAAGACCCTCAATTAAAATTTTAAAATGATGCCTCATTTATTTGGTTTTTATTTTTGTAGTATATTTTAAATTTTTACAATATTTATATTTTTTTATTTTCTAGATTTAGGAGATAATTTTTATAGCATAACATTAATTAAGTATATTAATTTCTATTTTAAAATATTTTAAGATTTATTTTATTATATTTTATAACTTCTTGATCATTTTTATTGTTTTATTATCAACTTTGAATAGATAAAAAACTATTTAAAATTAACTTTTATATATTTATTTAATTTACTTTATTACTATCGCCAATTATTCTTTCAATGTCTTTAAAATAAATACTTAGAAATTAATGATAATATTATTATATATTTATCTGATTTCAAAATAATTTCATATTTATATTATTATATTATATTGTTTATATTTATATTTTATTTCATTTAGAGATTATTAAGATCCATTTATAATTAAAATATATATATGTTATATTTATTTAACTAAATTCTCATTTTTCTTATATTTTATTATTTATAGCATTTTAAGTGTGTTTTGTTATTTTTAGGATTTAGTAAATAATTATTCAGGATTTAATTATTTTTAATTGATTATATAGAATTATTGTGAAATAAGATTTATATATTATTTAAACTATTACTATCTTCATAATTTTTTTAAAATTATTTTATAAGTATTTGTATATAAAATATATTCCTTATATATATTTAACATATTTCATATTCTTTTATGATTTTTTATTATTTTAAACATTTCTTTTTTTAGTCTTATTATTAAGTAATTATTTAGAATTCATATATTTTAATCCAATTTTAAAATATTTTAGTATTTTTTTATATTATTTATAATATATATGATTTTTGTGACTTTTTTAAATTTAATTTAATTAATATATATTTATAATCTAAATACAACTTTTTGTATTTATTAGTTGATTATATATATTTTTTTTAAATTTATATTACAAGTATTATATTTTTATTGGTTAAAGGTTTATTTAATAATTGTATAATTATGTTGATATAAATTATATCTAAAATAAAATGTATAACAAAGTACGAGAAAAGTACAACTATATTATTCAGTTGTACTTAAGTTGTACTCAAGCAGATTGATGTGATTGAATTAAAACATAATCTAATGATAAACTTTCATGTACATGTTGACAAACAAGTACAACGGATACCGATAATTAGAAAAGCCTAAACTTATTATAAGATCTTCACTTTTCTTTGATACAAATACTAAACAAGGAGATGGACTCAATGATTTGTAATAAAAGTGATTAATATGATTGTTTCGTGACTAACTAAATGGGAAAGATTGAAACTATTGTCATGTGAGTTAAACTATAATTTGACGTATAATGTTGTATGCAAAAAGTTATTTTATAATATATAAATGTGGAGTTATTTACCTTTAATTTGTTTTAAAACGTGGATATGAGCACCACATCTATTAATGAGTTCACCACACTAAGAAAAAATCAACAAAAATGCCAAAATTATGATACACCCCCAAACACATCATCTTCTCTAATCTTTCACCACCACTCCAACTCTGCCATTATCATCGCCCATCACACCGTCGCTGCCACCGTCAAATAGGAAGAAGGAAAAACGTGATGGGTGGTGAAAGGTAAGTGATGGATTTGGGCGACAAAGGGTAAGAAACAAATGCAAAATAAGGGTGTTCATCTATGGTTTCTCGATCATATGTCATGTGTTTGAACTTTTTGATCGAACAATACAACGTTGTTCGAAAAAGAATTTGAACAAGCCTTAAAGAGGGCGTTCAAATCAATTTTTCGAACATGTATTTTATGTACGAATCAATTTTTCACAGTTATATTTTGTGTTCTAATCGATTTTTCAAACCTATATTTTGTGTTCGAAAGTTTGATTCGAACGATTTTTTTCAAGGCATTTTTTTTTTCTCTTTTTTCAATGGCACGACAGCGACAACGTATTTCTGTGTGAATGTTGTTAGAATAGGGTGACCAACAAGCCAACTTGTGGCTGTGGTCTGACCTTTTTCTTATAATACAATTATTTTTATTCGTAATAATATCTTTTATACATATTGGCATTCCATATCTTTTATCCCATYCTAGTTGCATAGGTATGGTCCTGATGATGTTACTRTATTACGYTGYATTGGTRTAGCAGAACCGTGAGATAATCTAGCACGTAATGTAAATCATCGAACTTGTTCCTAGTCCTAGGGTTACGCCATAATGAGGATACAGGCCTTTCCCGTTAAGACTAGTACTTAGTGTATGTGGACCGCGTCTCATCGGTCACGGTGTCTGTACATCGACATACATAAGTAGGTGCTCATAWGATGAGTTCACTGAACTCCCTCACCTAGAAGTCTCTAAGTGGTTCTCACTCATCGAGTAGATGATTTCTATGYTATAGCGTACAACATTAATCCTTAAGACCCAGGCCTCATCGTGACTTCACTASAGGACAGGCTATGTTGTGACCTGTCTCTGTGTCTCCTTGGAGGCCGATCAAAAGGGACAACGTTCGCATAGTCGGGAATCTAGTGGGAAGTCTGTGCATGGTAGTAGGGGATTCGGACGCATGATAAGTCATGGATGTCCTGTGTGTTCTGATGGTTGATAAATCCTCGAAGTCTCTGGCCAGAGCTGATAGTGGGGTGTTTAGAGAAATGTGTTTCTCTAAGTCACACACGAACGGATTATCTTGAACCTAGAACGTACACACAGTTATTGAACTAGAAAGAGGTCTCGATGAACCAATACCTCTTGTTCAATCGGGACATAGATCGCGAAGGGATCGTACTGTACATATAAGCTATATCACAAGGTTCTTGCAGGCACTTCATTTGTATCTAGGGAATTATGATGCGTGGTTGCTAGGCGCCTCTCATAATTCGTTGGGTTCTGGTTTGACCAGTGATTAAGTAAAATGAGTTTTATTTAATCAGGGACTCTAAGGGACGAGTTCATATAAGAACAATGTGTTGTTCGAATCACAATGTGTTGTGAACCCACGGCTAGCTTACACCTGAACCATTGAGGGTCACACCACGTGTTTCCTGATTATTGAAAACGACAGCTAGAAATTAATTGTTAATTTGAGTATAATTAGATGTCAATATGATTGAATCTAAATTTCATAATTGTGATTATGAATTGAGAAAAATACGAGAAAATGATTTTGGACGCGAAAATATAATTGTTATATTTTTCGAAATTATCGTTTGTTAGAAATGATTTAATTTCGATGGGGTTTTTATTTTTAAAATAGGGTCGACCCAATAAACCGTTTTATGTTATTGGGCCGGAGCTTTATTAAATATAATTGGGCTTAAGTTTTATTTTTAATTTGGATTGGGCTTGTATTTTATTTTAATTAAAAATAAAAAGCATTTATTTTCTTTAGCCCATTCAATCAAGCCCTTTTGGGCTTGGTTTTATAAAATAAAATCAAAAGCCACCCTTTGGCCCATCCTCCATCTTGGGTTTTAAAATAAAAACTTGATGCAAAAGAAAAGGGGCAAACGTTTTTAAAAAGGAAAAAGGAAGAGTTCTATATATACACAACTCCAACAAAGAAAGAAGAGAGATTTTTTTTTTCTAAAAACCAGAGAGACAGAGACGGATTTTCAGAAAATAAAAAAAAACCCTAGCCGACCCTCTCGTATTTTCTTCGTCGTCTTCGATCTCTCGTCGTGACTGGTGCCTCGTCGAGAGTAGATCAGTTTATACGGTGTGTGATCTAATTTCGGAGTCGCCGGACCTCCATCTCGTTGACGGACCCACTCCGCATCTGCTCATCGCCGGAGTTGTGCCGACGACCTCCTGCCGAGATCAGCCCCACTGCCGTCCTTGCAGCCCCTCCGCCGTGCGGAGAGCCCGACGCAAGCCGCTGCCTGCCGCTCCATCCCGTGAGCCGGCGACCTCCTGCCGTCCTCTGTCGGGCTGTCGCCAAGCCGAGTAACCGGGCCGAAGCCGCCGTTGCTGTCCAGTTGTCTCACCGTTCCGGACGCTGCCCGTCGCCGTCAGCGCCCTCCGACGACAACTGCCGACGCACAGCTCCTCCTCAGAATCGTGAGGTAACTAATGGCAGTTTGGTTTGTATTCTGTCTGTTACATATATATATATATATATATATATATTATATATATATATATATATATATATATATATATATATATGAGTTTACATATATGATATGTTTATGATGTGAATTGAGTATGTGTAATATGTCTGCACTATGGTTTTTATATATTTATGTTAAAGATATGCATGTTGATGTTATGTAAATGAGTATGGCTTAATATGAATATGGGAATACATATGCATGCATGCGTGAATGATATGTTGAAATGCATGATGTGTGTACGTATATAAGTTGTTAATGGTTTTTGCATGCAGAGTAGACAATATATGTGTTTTGTAATATATGTGTGTGCATGCATGTTATATAAATGTGATGTTAATTATATTATATAATATATATATATATATATATATATATATGTAAATAGTTTATGTATATATATATATGTAAATAGTTTATGTATATATATAATATATATAATTGAAAATATGATTAATATAAATATATATAATTGTTATATATATAAGTCTAATATATTAATATATAAATATATAATTGTTATATATTTATAATTTATAGAAATGGAACATGCTCGTTCGATTTTACGAAAATCGAGTTATTTCATGTATAAAGAAATTAAAACATTGTTTGAATTAATTGATTATAAAATTGGACCGTCGTCAATTTGAATACTTTTCAAATTCCTTTAATTTAAAAATTTTTGTTTTCCGCTGCGCGACGGTACCATCGATTCCCATCAAATGTTTTGTTCATGTTCTTCAATAGACGGCAGCCATGGCAGTGGCGGCAGTGATGGGCGACGGCTATAGTGGTGGTGGAGAGTTGAAGGAGATGAAGTATTTGGGAATGTAGGGTTTAAGTTTAATATTGATATTTTTGTGATAACATTTTTAGTGGGCTGAACTAATAAATAAAACGAGGTGCGTATATCCACGCCCTTTCTTTTAAATTTGCTCGTGTTAACCAAATCGTGACTTGAGTATTTTAAGTTATTATATTATATTAATAATTAATAATATTACACTTACATCGAATGAATTTACACCATACATCCAATTCGCTCCGTGCATCGCACGAGTTAAGCACTAGTTTTATTTAAATCATACCAGATACAAAATATTGTTACTAGTAATAAAGTTCAAACATAAGCAATATATACTTGACATCAAAAGATTAAAAAAAAAGTATTTTAATGTGAATAAGTATACGCTAGAGAGAGAGAGAGAGAGAGAGAGAGAGAGAGCACACTCTTATGTTAACTGAAATTGAAGATGATACATCAATTGATATTTAGTAGAGCAACCTGATACCTGAATGTTTAAAAGCCCTCCTTACATAGAAAGGGATGATCAGTTAAACGGGAATTTTAGGTATCAATGTCTGGCTCTGTATATTTTCAGTGGATTACTAAAGGCACGTCAAGTATATTTGAATTTCTTTGATAGCAATAAAAACAAAGAGAAAATAAATACCTGAACCTTCTCCAGAATCCAATAGTTTAGCAAATCTTTCAAATGTGAATCTGGAATTGAAGATCCTGTCCTTGTATCTATGTTTTTGGGATTGGTTTAATATTTTTCTTCAACTCTAGTCTTGTGAGTACGCCAAAGAACTCCAACTGTCTGCAGCACATAATTCTTACCTTCCTTTGCTATAATGAGCTTCTTCTGCAACAGAGGAATGAGTTGACTGAAATTGAAACATAGGTTTCACATAATAACTGGATTTAATTAATGGAAAAATATGCTAAAGTGTGTAATGTAGTGCATAAATACTATCATGACCAGTTCCCAAAATACATATACCTTCGCATAGTCCCAAATTTTATCTTTGTCATGAACTAGACGCCAATCAAGCTCATTTAAAGGTGCAAGATTAGAATCTCGAGCTAATAAACCCAATAAATGACTAAACTTGCCTAAGATAGCCTTATCTGACCGAATTGGCTGGCCTGTACCATTCAAAATAATAGGCAATCGATTATTTGTTGTCAAGTCATGGACATCTTTGCACAAACTTGGCCCCCTGTCTTTCTTTGCTTTCAGTAGAACTGTACAAATTAATAGAAAATATATGGATATATATATATATATATATATGTATATATATATATATTATATATTATATATATATTAACACATATCCTATGCCAAAATACTCTTATTAATTTTAGTGAACGCACACCTATAAGCAATAAATAAATAAATAAAATAGAGAACAAATAATGAATACAACATTATATAACTGACTCGCATACCATAAATTTTCTTACCCTTACCAGGTTGATCATCTTATTGTTCTTGTAGAGGAAGCGACTCGTTTTCGATCTCGAATACATCATTTTCGATCTCTTTTATATATATGTCTTTTTCTCCTTCAAAAACATGCTCATCTAAGCTTTGAAAAGATTCATTTTCTTGCACTAAACCAAACCCGAAACCACTTCGTCATCAAATAACTGATCTTGTGATAAACTCACTTGTCGCTTTTATGAACTCTGCATTCGTTGGTCAAGAGATGAGAAATTCCTAATTTGAATAGGTTTCTTTGGAAAACCATCAGAAAGTTACTCTTGTACTCTTGGATTCTTTTTCATCCTAACATAAGCACCAAGTGATCCAGGTGAGATCAATGTCTTGCTTTGCGCATTCTTTTTATAGGTATTTCTCTCGACCACTCTGTTTTGATGATTTGTTATGGGCCTCAGGTCGGCCGTATCTTTCAACGGTTTATCAGCTGTGAGTGTTTTTCCATTGACCATACATACCCTTTGTTCCTTTTTTTTCCTTGTCCAGATACTCTTTCAACTTGATTAAAGTTTTCTTGCTCATCAATCTTCTCTTGTTGTATCAACTTTAGTAAACCAATTTATTGTTGGTCTTTATCTTTCCCATGTTTCTTTTATAATTCATGTGTTTTACACCGCATCTTTACTAAACGTGCCATTGAAGAGGTAAGGGGTCGTGGTCTCTCTGAAATACTGATAAGTTTTCCTCCTTTGGCCATTAGCTGGAACAAACTATCACCATTAATAAACTAATCAAGTATTTAGTAAATTTACTAAAAAGAAAAAATCAACTTTCTTTGAAAGAGAGCACAGTCTTCTAATATTTGGCACACCCTCATCATCATTCTCTTCATTTGATTCATCTTGTTCACCTTTTTCACAAGGGTTGTACTCATTATCAGTTGCAACATCATTATTGGACTTGATTTTGCTTGTCTTGTGACTATTTTGTTCCTTTATAAAACACCTTTCTTTATAAGCCAGGGTTTTAATCCCCAAATCTTTCATCCTCCTCCTGTTTTCTTTTATGTTTCTCAGCCTTTGCATCTCATAATCTGCCATCTTGAACTATAGTAAAAAAAACCAAGTAAAGAGTAAAAATAAAACTAGCAACTTAAAATTACAACTAAATATTCTTAACTAAACTATCGACTAACTACCAAATTATTTGGGACAAGATTGACAGAAATAGTAGAGCACATTTGTAGTACTCATGAATCATTATCATTTGAAGTAAAATAGGCAACTAAAGCAAATGTTGATAACTAATGGTTTCATACATAAACTCAATGCATGGCTTTCTCACAAGAATTCCAGATTATTACCGGAAAAAAAAAATCAACAGATCAATCTTTTCTCTTTTCCATAATATTGCAACTCAAAATAATCCAGGATTCTTGCATTCTGTCAAACATCATTAGTAATACTGAGTCATGACACCTTATTTAGTCCAAAGTAGTTACCAAAGAGGATATGCTTACAAACATGAAAGAGTTTATGTAAGCTCAAACCATCAGTAAAGTTCGATAATGCTTTTTAAGAAATCTTACTTTCTGCTAGACTGTTCCACGAAAGAGTTAGACCATACAAGAATTGGTTTACAGTTAATTAGATGAATATTGGGTAGGTCATTAGTAAAATAGCGGTTTTAGATTTGACAGTAATTGGAATTCACATTTTGTTGAGGCAATCAATCTCACTAGTTTTTCAGAGTTTCTGAATCACTTTGTAAAATAACCTTGTTGCTAATGAAACATATATCCTAGGTTGCATTATCTTCATGTCACAAGTATTGGGCCACTCATACTTCTTTTGTTCTCTCATACCAGATGCACGAGACTATAAAAAAAAAATTCAACAGAAATGAAAACAAGGAGAAAAACCATAATAACATTCCAACAAAAGGTATGAATTTCATGATAACAAAAAGAGAAAAGATCTAAATTATTCATTCCGCGACACATATTCAAGTTCAATTAGATACCCAAATAGTCAAATACTTAATTAGATATAAAATAATACAGGGACCACAATATCCTATTAGCTTGTGTAATGTTGTTTACAATATCCTTTCAATAATCCTGGCAAACAGAATTAAAGCATGTCTTCACTCTCGATTTGTGATAATCAAGCTGCTTTTATCTCAAATGGACACATCCTGGACAATGTGGCCATTACATATGAAACTTTCAATTTTTTAAATAGACACAGTTCTTGTAATAAATTCTTTATGGGTGTAAAATTAGATATATCAAACTTATGACGCGGTTGAATGATATTGTCCAAGGAAAATCATGTTGAAAATGGGTTTCTCTCCCACATTTTTGAAATGGATCATGGCTTGTATTTCTTATTGTCGCTGTTGAGGCTCCATTTTATTTTGCAAATTCTACTTATCTACAATAAAGGTAAGAAGAAATCTAAGTTATTTCGTCACTTTTTCAAAGTCGATTATATTATTAGGCCCGTTACACGTTGAAAAATGTGTCTGAACTGCAGAATATTATGATGGATTAGAGAAGAGGAAGAATGGCTTGGATTAAATAAAAGAGGCAACATCAAATGTGTAATACTGGATATCGAATTTGCCATTACATGATTAGGAACACATAAACTCCATTTTCACAAGTGTAACAATAGATAAGAAGAGAATCATGAAGTTCAAAGACACGTTGCTTATAGTAACATCTTATCCAATGAGATATGACCTAACAATTTCAGCACCTCACATTCAAGAAATATGGAAAGATTGATCAGATAAAGAGTAATAGCTTACTAACTACAAATATCCGAACATCCATAATGGTTAGTTATTTTCACTACAAATATCAGATTAACCAAGATCACTATGAGAATAAACAAACAATTAAATGTAATTTTGCCATTTTGAACTTGAATATTTTAAAACTTAGAAAATTATAAGAAGCGCACTTATTTTAATTCTAGTGAGAGCCGAGGCTCACCATCATAACAATAAATCAAATAGAAAATCACATGGTCCAGTGAGCCATTACATATTATTTAAACACGATGATGATGATGATGTCATAGCACAACAACATAGATTGAGACCTCACTAGACCTCTATTAAGTGATTAAGAATAAATCTTGATGATACATGCAAAATAAATTTAATATTTAATAAATTTCAACAGTTACATAAGCCTGAAGCCCTGCCGCTCAACTGCAAATTCGACCATTATACTGGATATGACAGGTAATTAGTCTGAAAAGAATGAGTTCATTGCAAAATCACCCCTAATGTTTAGTCTAATGACAAAACAAACCTTGATATTTTTTATTCTTTTATGGATTGAATCATCAGGACATGATATTTCTTAGGTAAATATAATATTTTTTGAGGTACTTATAACATTAAAAGATAAATGGACTTTTATGTAATTATGCTAAACCATAGGGCTATTTCTACAATTATAGAAAGACATATTTTTGTGGAAAAACAGCCACATTTTCGCGCAATTCTATCACAATGCTACATTTTTTGTTCTGTTCAGCTGTGACAGCAATAGACACAAGTGGTCTCGACACGATTAATGAACTAAGGAGAATGCCTGAGAGACGATCACTTAAGGTAAAGTAAAGCATATCAATATTTTCTAAACATTTCTTAAATAACTTGGACAAGATTATATCATATTTCTTCTATGTAATGACTAATAACTCTATTTTTTTATGATAAATCTGAAAAACTATAAACTTTGGTAAGTATTGTGTGCAACTTTGTTGTTTTATTGGTATGAGCTGGACTGTTATATTTTTATTATGTCATACCTAATCTAATAATAAATAAAAATCCCTCTCCAACGAGTCCCAAAGTGACTCAAAATGAATACCTAAGTATAAGGTAGTGGATGCTCTTACCACTTTAGATAACTCACTTTGTCATACAAGTTGGACTATTACTGTGTGCATAGTTATATGACATGAAGGTTGTTGAATTTACAACTTATGTTAGTCATACGGAATTAACATCCGCAAGCCTCTCTCCCTCTCATCGTATAATTTGATGGATGTTTTGAAACTAAACTCTTTTGTAATAGTTGGTTGTCTAAATTTTTTGATGATGTTCATTGTCTTCCTAGCCAAATTGTCTTCTTAATGTCCCACTCTGATATATTATTGTTCTCAGTTCTTTTTGCCACTTCATTTTTTGATGGTTGCACAGTTTAATTCATGTTGTCATATCGACTTTTTAGCATTTTCTGAAATTATTTAGATTGTTGTTAAATCTTGGGTGCTGATATCTTTAAAAAGTGGTTGCATATGTTGACATTTTCAAGTGATAAGAACAATTTTTGTGACTAATAGGTAAATCTTAAACAGTATTAAAAGACC
>BMAC01000809.1:95837-114776 GCA_014905375.1 Phtheirospermum japonicum | reverse complement strand
TGAGGCTTTTTTCTTGAGAAAAATGTCTTCTTTAATTAAACATTTATCTTTTGGGGTACAGTACAGATAACTTGCTTCATAAATATTATTTCTTTATGGGATAAATACAAACACTAACCTTGAAGTTTAGCCTAATTACAAAAGAACCTAGTTAATATCATTCGACGCAGTTTCTGTTTACAAATTGCACCCTATAGATGACTCAATTTGTTGGGGAAATAAAATACAAATTGCAAGGGGTATATGGAATACCTCAGGTGGTATTTATAACTTTAAGAGATATCGATTTTTACTTTTTATTTTTTGTAATTAAGTTAAGTGTCAGGGGTAGTTTTTGTATTATCCCTTTATTTATCTTTTGCTCCATTTGTTGGTTACTGTATACTTGACATATCATTGTTTTAAGATCTTGTACATGTTGTTTCTTTCCCATTTTAACCCAATGCCATAACTACATAGTTATTGTTTTGTGTGCTTAATGTACTTTTTGAATTAAGACTATTTTTACGATATGAGCATGCAGTGAACTAACTGTACTTTCTTTTAGTAGAGAAAATAATCTCATCACACATTGTATTTTAGGCCATTCAAGATGCATAAGCAATGCTTCTAATTCGATCAAACTCTTTAATTAGTTGTATATATTTTCTCTTTTAAATTAATTTTACACTCGCAAATAGTCAATAACTCTAAGCCAATTCTCTTTTTCATCCCTCCAGACTTGGAAGTTGTGTAACGAATGATTTCAAGTTATATATAATTCGACAACCTCGAGAAACTTGCACAAAAGAACCTTGCATAGTGCAGTCTATGAGATTTTGATCACTACGTCCCAACATAATCTAATGTGAATTAATAAAAACGTTGAACACTCAATATACTCTTCTTATCAAGAGATAATTTCGAATGCTCAAGAGCAGCATCTACACAATATGGTTTAATGACATGTGTGAGTCAAAACCATAAATTTTCATGGCATTTTTCTATTCAATACTCACAATATCTGGTCTAGAAGCTATCAATGAACAACTATATATATTAGGAGAACAAAAGAAGATACCAGCAACTAGAAATTACTTGTACAACACTGTCATAAACTAGAACTTGATTTCGTTGTTGTTCGTTGGGATACCTCTCAGTTGACAAAATAGACTCCACAATAGCAAATAACTAATAAGAAAGCATGAAGAAATTATACATGTGAAGCACCTCAGAATTAGATATAAATTAAACTTTTTATTGTTTTTGGCATTTTATCGAACACCTTCTCTACGTGTTTGCTCCATGGCCGCTACTGCAAAAAGATCAAAAGCCCAAAACATTATATAGCTTATAAAAATACTCAATACCAGAAATTCACAATAATAATGTAATATCATAAATTCAAAAAATTATAAATGTATTTCTATGGAGATTGAGATTCACACCTATGTTTATTTAGTAATAATTGTTGGTTAATCACTCTAGACAATCCTAAACTCCCATGTCATCCGTAAAAACCTAAAATTAAGGAAAGAATTGTGCTTTGTGTTAACTGTTGTGGAGTGGAATATGGATATGGATATGTGGGGGATTTCCGGTGCCAAATATAAATTGTTGCAGGCGGCAAGTTGAAGATGGGTTTTGCAAAGGAGAACGTGGGCAACGTTCGTGTGTTTTCTAAAGATTCTAAGAATTTCATCCTACGAGCTCTATTCTTTTGGACCAAACAACAATTCTGAAAGAAATTGTTGTTACGTTCAATCTCCCAATTAAGGTATTAAAAAAAAAAACCTTATTAGTCGAAATAATTGATTTGAGACTTTTAAATATAATTTTCTAAAATTAAAAGCAAACATGTAACAAATGAGTGGTTGCAAAGGAGAACGTGGGCAACGTTCGTGTGTTTTCTAAAGATTCTAAGAATTTCATCCTACGAGCTCTATTCTTTTGGACCAAATAACAATTCTGAAAGAAATTGTTGTTACGTTCAATCTCCCAATTAAGGTATTAAAAAAAAAAATCTTATTAGTCGAAATAATTGATTTGAGACTTTTAAATATAATTTTCTAAAATTAAAAGCAAACATGTAACAAATGAGTGGTTGTTCTGAGAAGAAGCATGTAGTATAATGATTAATTAATTGAAAAGTAAAATGTATATTCTTCTCAAATAATTATACCATATAAACAAAAAATAAATTGGTTTATATGTTTTTATTTTACGTTCCTTTACAAAAGTTTGATGTGTCTATTATTATTAATAACATATGATATTTTGTTTTATTATAATTTTCTTCCATTCTCCGTCAGTTAGAATTAAATTAAAAAATAATACATATAACACATAACAAAATGATAAATGTAATTCTTCACATCAATTCCAAGAAAAATCAAATCAAATCAATAAATGAACATGGAAAAATATATGAAAATACACAAATAAAAAATCCATATCAAACATAAAAATAAAAATAGAGGGGGGGGGCGGGTCCGGGATGCATGAATCGAGGGGATACGATGCCAACTTTTAAAAAATTTAATCTACAGAATTGTATTCAAAAAACTGAAAAGTTCGTCTAAATTCGACCGTTCGGGGTTTTCAGTCGATTCGATTCAATTTAATGGAGTAGGAGATTATTTTCTTTTTTCATTATTAAAAATTCTAAATTACATTTAATGAATTTAAATTAAATAAAAATAATTAATATTTATATTACATAAATAATCGCACTATATGAGAGGCCCAAATGGTGTGATGAAGGCCTTTTCAATTTCTTGCCAAGCCCAGAGTAGCATTGAAGCTGAAGCCCGAGCATTGGCGTTTGGGCTGGACCTCCTTGCAAAATTCTCGGCCCAGACTTGGTGGATTGAACTAGACGCACAGGCTTTGCTCCACCTTATTCAAAAACCGGCCCAACAAGGTCATTGGGCCTTGCAGCATGACTTAATGAAAACTCGGAAATTTGCTCGGGTCGAGAAGTTCGTTTTACACATATATTCAAAGAAGGTAATAAACTGGCCGATCTTCTTGCGGATTTAGGTTGTCGGGGAAATTGTGACATCATATATACTTATGAAACGTTACCGAAAACTTGTAAAGGTTTATGTAAAATGGACCATCTTGGTATTCCATCCTTTCGTATTAAATAGGTATAGAGTGTTAAGTTTTAATACTTTCAATGGTTGGTTTGAAATTTTCTAAATAGGTTTAGGCCGTTACGGGGTTCCGGTATATCCCCTCAGAAAGTACTGTTGTAACTTTGACGTTCTTTAATACGTCGCCTCTATAAAATTCCACCCCTCGAGTGTTTTTAAAAAAAATAAAAAAATAATCTCACTATATGAAATTGAGATTAACTAAATATGAACTAAAATAAAATTAACATATTAAATTGATAATCGTTAACATTTTATTGAGTTAATTGGTTTGACTATAATAATTTTAAACAAATTTTAAATAAATATAATACGCTAAATATTATCACATTAAAATATTAACTGCCAACAAATCAAATATGAATTTCAATTAAATTTATTCAGTATATCTAAAGAACACCTGCAACCAACTTTGGATAAATAAATAAATAATAATAATAATAATAATAATAATAATAATAATAATAATGTAAGTGTTAGTGTCAAGTTGGTTTTCAATGATCATCAATTCAAAATAAGGTTTTTAATTCCTTTTTTTCTTCTTTTTTTGGCAATACACTCATATATGTTATTAATGGTTATCACTCAACTAAGTTATTTTTTTATAACACAATAATCACTGTGGTATATATTTTGCATAAGTTATGTTCTCGAACATTACCAAATACATCTTAAGATTATTTAAATAATAAGAACTTATAATTTATTAATTCTCAAATTGATTGGATAATCGTTGAGTCGAGGCTAATGTCCTAGACCTAGACCTTTATTAATTGATCGTTCTTAAATACGTTTTCATAATTTCTTATTAATATCCAGAAACTTAGATTTGGATGACATTTTCAACAAATACAATTAATATATATGTATTAAAAATAAAATTCCAGACGCAATTAATATTTATTTTCATCAAAAAATGATGTATAATATAATTTGTTTAAAGATTAACTTTTCCATGATTTCATAATGTTATAAATTGATATTATATAAAATTAAATCTGTTGTGTTTTAACAAATAAGTCTTTTAAAATATTATATATTATATAGAATCTCAATATTTGTGGAAGGAAATATTCCTTAGTAGACTATAAAATACAATTTAAAGAAATAATAACTATATTTTCCTTGGTTTAAATAAATAAAAAACATCTAATACAAACTTATTTTTTTAAAAAAATTAATATCCGGAAAACATAAATTCTAATTTTATAGAAATACAATGAACTAGTGTAAAAACCGGGATTTTCGCGACCAAATATAAGAAATGTAAAAATGAAAAAAATTGATCAAAAACAATTATTAAGTTCAAAATGTGAATAATAAATTCAAAGAAGAAATAAATAACGTCTCTTTCATATATTTAACATTGTTATATTCATAAAAACTACCCTGAGATTTTGCCCATTTTTTAAGATGGAATGTTAGAAGATATAGATGTAAAGATTTGTAATTATCAAGAGCCATGGAAATAAATAATGTAATGACTGAAACTCAGAAAAAAAATAAAAAAAATAATAAATCACATTCCAAACAAATATAGATATCGAGAAGTTACTATGTCTTCTAAAGTTATTAACAAATTAAAAATAATACATTACAAGTCTTCCTATTTAATGAAAATTTATTAAAAATTACTTTTAAAACAAATATCATCTCAAAAAATCATGTTAAGATTGGAACCCCGAGTTTTACACGTGTATCGAGAAGAAAAATATGAAAATGTAAAATTTATCCCAAAAAAAAAGGAAAAAAAACAGCAATATTGAAAGTCTATCCATATGAAAGATGCTAAAAAAAATAAATATGAGCTTAAAAGTATGATATTATTAATTAAATTAGTTCATAATTGACTCGTACCATTGTATTTTGATACCACAATTGAAAAATTCAAAATTACAGTTTGATCCCAAATTTTTTGATAAATTATAAAATAATCCAATTTTGTCGATTCAATTCGATGTATCATTATAATACAACAAACTCACACAAAGCCATCACATCGTAATATGCAATTTTCAATCCTTAAACTCAAATTTTAAGGTTTGCTAAAACCCAAAGGCTTTTACTTTGTAAGAAATTATCACCCGCCGCAAACTATTATGCTTGATTGAATCCATTCAATTCCTTATTCTTTCGTATTTCAAAAGGGGCTTTGAATTTTTAACGACGAAGGTAAAATGTGAATCATTAGAAGATAATACAACTCTAATCTTTTGAATCACCAATCCAAACCCCAACTCCCTGTCAGAAACTTCCATTAACAAAAAAATGCAGCTGCAATATTAAATTAAGAATAAAAAATAAAAAAAGTTTTACTTTGTAAATCTACACTTTGTGTACGATAGAAAGAAACAAATAAGGATATCTAGGATATTCTATGAATGATTAAAGATCACTTCAAGTTTCTGAATTACAATTTGATGCTTAATGAATAATACTTGTACTGATAAATATAACCATAGTAAATATAGAACTCTGTCAAAATATTATACCGATTTGCATTTCAAGCCAATGTCAATATTATGAAACCAATTGAAACCGGGATTAAAACAAAAAGATTAAGAATCTATAGCATAGAAGAGAAGTTTACCTGCAAGAACAAAATTCTAACTTTATGGGTAACCAAACCATTAAAATCAACAAATAAGAATTCATAACAAAAAAAAGAAGAAGAAGAATTGGATTTGAGAAGAGCAACACCCCATTTCAACTCCAATTGAAAAGTTTGACTCCAATGCAAATCAGTATAATATTTTGTATTAGAGAAAATTCAAACTCATGTAATTAACGTTTTTTCTAAATTTTGTTTTATCAATAAATGAAGTAAAAAATCAAAAAACAATGTAACTAACCATTTGAAACCCATGTCGTAGACATATATAGATCGAATTTCCCAACCACTAAACCCACCATCTCACTCAACGAAAACAATTAATTTCTTAAATTGAAAAAAAAAGAGCTAACTGAATCAAAATATGAAACCAAACAATATGAACATTTTGTTTGAGTTTAAAAAAAAATGATGATTACCTAATGAAAAAAAATTAGGTATTAGAATTGGATACATGCCTTGAACGGATTGAGCGTCGTTCTAGAATCTAAAATGAAAAAAAAAAACAAAAAATGAGTTATTTAAACCACAAATAAGAAGAAGAAAAAACAGCCACTAATATTCATTTGCTTAAATCAATTAAAAATCACATTCTCGAAAAATTCACCAATGATAAGATCTGCAGATTGTTTTGATAACATCTTTAAAGATATTATATATTATATAGAATCTCAATATTTTTGTAAGGAAATATTGCTTAGTAGACTATAAAACACGATTTAAAGAAATAACAACTATATATTCCTTGATTTAAATAAATTAAAAACATCCAATACAATGAATACATATGTATTAAAAATTAAATTTCAAACGCAGTTAATATTTATTTTCAACCAAATTTGATGTATAAAATAATTTTATTTTTAGTCAATTCCCCTTATTTATTTCCATTAAATTCCCAATTTTTATTTGAAGTATATTCATTTATTTATTCATACCACTTAATGGAAATTAATTGATGTTGTATAACCCCTGATCCTTGATTCGACAAAATCATTACCAGCAAGGGGAATACAAATCGGCAGGCACTTGAAAAACTTTCCTTCTACCTCCATGTGTCCTCCAATTCGTGTGCACTCGAACACGATAATCGATGCAACCCTTAGATAAAGATTTTGCCAAATCTTTTTCTTATTTTTTTTGGAAAACCGTCTCACCTTCCCATGTTAAATTGAGCAGATCCATACAACTTAATAAGTGGTCTTCAGTAGAGCCGAATTTCTTATTCACAAGTTGGGAAAATTCTGAAGCCGATCATGCCTCTTATTCCATCTTTCAATAAGGAGATAATATTGCCCGGTGCTTATTACATGGTAAACTTCACACATATTTCAATTTTAGAAGTATTCTTTCAATTCTTCCTTCCAATTACACTGTGTTTAGTTCGAACTATTGCTATCTAAAAATATGTATAATCTGCATAAAATTCTCAAACAAGAACCACTGTATCTTTAAAACCAGTTGAGAGTCTGTGTGATAGTGTGTTAAGGCTTAGATTTATTTTTTTAATGTTTTTTTCGTTTTAAGAGGATCTGCAATTTATCCTTAGATATTTGTCCAATTTTACATCGGATTGGTATATTTTTTAGCAATTGTCCTTGCATGTTCTTTTGTAAATAGATTTCACGTGTTTCTTTACAATATTTGTACTTTGAGATTTAACATAGATGAATTAAATATTGTTGGTGAAATTTACAAATTTGCATGGAATATATAATGTTCAGTATATTTGCTGCATATTAATTGCAATGGTTGGGATTGGCATTTTTTTGGGTCATATTTTTCTATTTCAATTAGATAAGAATTTTAAATTTGTATTTAACCTATATATTTTGAGCATTTCTCCCTGCATGTTATTTTTGTAAGAGGTTTCATGTATTTCTTTACGATATCTCAACCAAATCTAATATCGACTTGATGAACAATGATCCAAAGATGAAGAAAGAACTTGATGAAGGTCATGCACTTGCAAATGAAATTGGGACAAAGTTTTGAAACTAAATAAATCCTGGCCTACTATACAAATTACTACGAGTGTTGGTAATTGTATTGTGTTATTTAACTATTCGATGCCTTTGATGTTATTAGATTTGGTTGATATGTTGTAGTGCATTAAATATTTTGTCTGGATTCTAATCTTAATTATAAAACTCGATTGTACTATTTCTTGATGTTCAACTTGCAATTATGAGAATGTTCTTAGTATAAGTAGACAATATTCATTTCAATGATTTTAATAAATTCACTTTCTTATCTTTTTTGTTAAAAGTGTTGATATGTGTTCCAATTATTGCTTGATGTCTGTAAATGATGGTGTTAGTTATATTAGTAAAATAATTACATGCATTTGACAAGTCTTGTTTTTAGTGTTGGTTAGCTGATTTCTGACTTTTATGTAACAAGTTCGAATCTTTGTTGGTGAGATTTACCGATTTGATCCTGTTGTTTATATTTTCTTCATATTAAACATATTTTTGTCCTCAACTATGCAGCACATTCCCCAGAAAATCTGTTCATACTTTCTTACTCTTGGGGACCTTGAATTTGAGCTGCGAAATTCTCGAGGTGTGACCTGGGATGTCCAGGTCGTCATAGATGGGGATAAGGTTCCTTTTTTGCTCTTATTGTTTCATATCAATTTTAACCATGGATTTCACTATATTTTTCACTTTTTTGTTTTTTTTTATTTATTTAAAATTGGTTTTTCTCTGCTAGGCTCGCTTTGGTACTGGATGGCAACAGTTTTAAGCCGATAATCAGATTGCCGAGGATTTCAAAGTCGTGTTTGTTAACAATAAAGTTGGAATCTTTGATATAATAATTTTTGATGGAAAAGGAGTTGCCAGTATGAAGGATAATGGAATTAATCCATACAATGAACTGGAGGAACCTGGGTTTGAGGTGAAAATCACAAAAGCATATCTCACCCGTGGTCGAATCTTAAGTGTCATATTCGTTGGTTTACCTGTAACAAATGAAATAAATATTAGTTATGTTTTCACCCTATTTGTTATTTTGATATGTAAGGTATACCTAAGGCATTCTGGATGAAAGTGGTTTTTGAATCCAATCGTGGTAACGAAGCCAAAGCAATAACTGGATAGGGTGATTTTCGTTGGGTTTGTGATATAACTAAGCATTCAGATGATCGTCGCTTTATGCAGAATGGCTGCAACCTATTACCCGATCCTTCGATGTTGGCGCCGGATTCAAAGATTGTTTTCAAGATGCAACATGTTCGAGGATTGGTTTTCAATGTTGAAATGCTTCCGTGTTTTTTTAATTTGTCTAATTTTATTTGTAATCTTCCTACAATAGATGTCAGACTGTTTTCGGTTGAAATTTTACCTTCTCTACAAACAAACAATTTATTGCTGATGTTCTATGTTTGAAACATCGTAATAGTTTGACTACTATCAGTTTATTGGATTAAATTTCTGTTTGTCATTAACCCTAAAAATAATACCTAGTAAGACAACTTAGATACCAGAAAAGTTTAAAAAATAAAAAAAATCAAGAAAAACTGGAGCATTCATTAAAATACAACAACGACAACTTAAAATAATGATCCCTTTTTGTAATAAACAATTTAAGACCACATTTGGAAAAAAATGCTTAAAATTAAGTGTGTTCAAGGAATTTGTCCATGTGGTGAACTTTGTTCAAATCAGCAGTTTCAAAGGCACACATGCTAAATTGGAGTGGTTCAAGTTTCAGGCTCTTGAGAGTATCTCCCAGGTACAAAAGTGCAAGTGTCTTCAACAGAAGAATATTGTGACTGTTTTGACCCCAGATTAGGATAACTGGTGCATTAACATGACAGTTGTTTTCTACTTTCTTAGTTAACTATCATTCTTACATCTGATAGATGACAAAAAATAGAAAAATGAAAATAGAAGAAAATGGAGTTTGATTGTTCAACTCGATGGCTCCATTATTATTTATTCTATGTATGCGATGTAAGTTTTGACTATTGATTACTTTCGAAACAACGTGATAACATTGTCATCCATAACAAATTTTACATTATTGCTGCTAGTTAGAGGGACAGGATAGTTGACATGTTCGGTGTAAGCCTAAAATTCTTCAAGAAATTCAAATCTTTAACGCATCTTTGTTCTTGCGAAAAACACACCTGCTAACAAGCCTAGAAAAATGTACTCGAAATATAAACACAGTTAATAGAAACTTACCAAATAAAATAGTTGCAGAATTCTCCAAGCTTGTTGGGACATTGAAAAGAAGGATCCCAACAACCGAATTAGATATTTTGTTTAATGACCCCACATGACTGAGTGATGCAAAATTAATTAGCAAAAAGCTAAACAAAATCAAGAGTGGTGAAACACAATGTTGATTAATCAAAGTACGCGCAAAATACTTTTCGGTTCTACGGGAGTGTTTACAAACAAAAACAAAAGAAGATTGTCATCTTTTAAGTTTATTTTTTCCAAAAGATTTCTGATTTCAGTTTCTGAATTGATTTGACACGCAGATAAAGCATTTTCCCAACTTAATTACAAAAAGACTTCTTTTAGCTTATTCTTATTTTACAATAAATCACTTTGTCACGGACTAAAATACCCAAGGCTTCTACACAAACCTCTCGGTAAAAAAAAGTATCAACGATCCGAACACAATGCTTCTTCGGCTACGTAAGAAAATAAATACACAGAAAATAGCAAAAAGTTTAAACTGTAAGTAGTAGCTCCAGTTTGATGGAGAAACCACATGGAAGTAAAGCTGATTGCTAAACCCAATAGCCCACTAAATGTCATCACTAGCCAGAAAGTGGGAAATCTCAAAAGTGGCCTGTCATTCGAAACCAAAGAACCAAAAACGAGCATTTTTATCCAACTATAGGCAACAATTAAAATCAAATAAGCATTATCCCACAACAAATATTGGTATCATATTTATGAATTTCACACACACACACACACACAAAAAGTAGTTCAAGTTTATCTTAATTGTCGTAAAATCACAGCTACTGGAAAAGAAAAAGATTTATATCACTAAAAAAACATTCAACAACACTTTCTTTAATCCTCCAAACTCAATACGAAAAGCTTTGCTTCAATATTTATTAGTTCTGCAGCAGAAAAACAAAATACACAATAGAATTATTATTTACCAATTAAAGTAACATTTACGTACGTTTGTGAAAGATAGTCGACCTCATTGAGCACAAAAATAAGAAAAATTCCTAGAGGCAGTGAGAGGCTATTGTTTAACATGACCATCGAGAATTCATTCAATTTTCCAGATTTAGTGACTTCTTTGGCAGTATCCATTACCCTACGCAAAGTCAACTGCACCACAAGAATATCAATTGCTATATTAATAGCCATTGGTCACAAGATAAGAAGCAATAACCAAAACTTAATAAATTCCAAGAAAACAGAAGAACTAGCCATGTATAAGAAGTTAACAGCTAAAAAAGGATAAGAATAAAATTCAAGTTCACAAGAAACACCATACATTTTTTAAAATTTGGAAAAACATACACAGTAAGACGTCGATATTTTAATACTTGATTAATTAATATTTTTTGTTGATCGACTTGGTTACCACTAAATTAGTATCTCAATTAATTAATAAAATATAAGGGTCTCGAGATTGATTTTTCTTTTTTACCGTGCATAATTTCTACCATTCCTATAGTAAACCTCTTCGTTGTAAAGAAATTGAAGCTTTCTTACCTGTTGTCGGTGGTGATATGAACTCGCAGCTGTATGATGGAAAAAAATAGAAGCAGAGAGAGGTAAAAGAGCACAAAACATAGAGGCGATCAGTCACTCGAATGGACTAAACTCAGGCATCTAGCCATTCGTAATCTATATCATCCATATCTGAGTTATTATCATCGCCTCGAAATGGTGTTTGATTGTGTACCATGTTCTGATACTCCTCAAAGAGAACAAAATGTACACCTTCTCTACACCACATAGTTTCATCATCAACATCAAGAGACCCTATCCTATCCTCAACAGGTTCGCTTGGTTCAGCCAAATATGTTTCCTCTGTTAGCTCCTCAAAATTAGTGAACTCTTTTTCCAATTTTTTCATTGCATAACTGAAACCCTCTTCGGTAGAATCTTTCACATAGAAGACTTGATGCACTTGTGATGCCAAGATAAAAGGATCATCTCTATAGCACAAAACTTGTTGAGATTAACACGTGTGAGATCATATACATCTTTTTCCACATGAAACCACTCATATCTAAATAAGATAACACTGAAAGAAACCCAATAGTTTAGCTCTATATTGTATCCTACCATAATAAGTGACATCATCAACGCAAGGATTATGATCCTTAGTACTTTCAAAACTTGGAGTTAAGACAGTCAACGTTACTCCACTGTTTTGTGTTTTCAATTTTGCACCACGTTCTTTAGTATAGAACTTATATCCATTGATGAAGTATCTAGTGGCATTAGAAGGTCCTAATGCTAGCCATTTAATATGATCAGGAACTTGTTCAGACTCCATTTTTTCTCTAAACCAATCCACAAATTCTTGGCTATGTTGTTGAGCTTGCCTCCATCTTTTTTTATTCTTATCTCAGGACTTTGTTTTCATCACATCTTCATGTTCCCTGCATTGATAAAAAAATCATTATTACTAAAACTCAATAACTAAATAACATAAATTTTATGATAAAAGGCACATAGACAGAAAATAAGAAACTTACTTTATGTACTTCTCAACTAGCTCATCCTGGCAATTGAATAACACATACCTACGTGCTAGTTTGCTTGTGTCACGATATAGAGAAAATGCTCCTTTCTTCCATTTCTTTTTCCTCCCAAGTGGATGACCCATCGTAGGAAAAATAGGCGATCTCTCATCAATTGCATCAACTTTCTCATAACTTCGATTAAAGATTTTGAATTTTTTCTTTGCACCATCACACAAATATCTTGAGCAAAATATAAGACATTCTTCTGCTAAATATCCTTCAACTATAGAGGCCTCAGGACAACTTCGATTTTGAATATATTTTTTTAGTTTTCCATGATACATCTCGATTCCGTACATCTACAACCACTTACTGACCCACTCAACCTAACTTCATCAACTAAATGTATAGGTAAGTGCATCATGATGTAAAAGAAAGAAGGTGGAAATATTTTCTCTAGTGTACAAAGAATCTCAACTATTTCGCGTTGCCAGTGATCCAAATCTTCCAGTTTGATAACTTTATTGCATATGCCTCTAAAGAAAACACTTAACCTTATCAAAACTAGAGCGACATGCTTTGGTAAACTTTTCCTCACATCAACCAGAAGCAAATATTGCATCAAAATGTGTGCGTCATGACTTTTGTAACCTGATATTTTCAATTCATGCATATGAACATAATGTGAAATATTCGATGGACAGCCTTGTAGTAGCTTGGCACTTTTCAAAACCTTGCAAAACCAAGTCTTCTCCTCCTTGGTCATTGAGAAAGATGCTTCAGGCAACAAGTAGCGCTTTCCTATAGATTCGACAGGGTGTAAGGAAGCTCTTATCCCCATTTCTTTTAAATCTAACCGAGCATTAAGATGATCTTTTGTTTTTCCAGGTATGTCCAATAAAGTGCCTAGAATGCTATCGCATATATCCTTCTCTATGTGCATGCGGTCAAGATGATGACGAGATGTATTATGCTTCCAGTAAGGCAAATTAAAAAAGCAAGACTTTTTCCTCCACGGGTAATTTCCATCTTTTTTTCTCGGTTGTGTCTTACCAAACTTGATTTCAAAGCCCTACAACAAATGTAGGACCTCAGCCCCTATTAGACGATTTGGTGCTTCCCTCATCTCAATCTCCTCGTTGAAAGACTTCTTGTCACAACGCCAACAATGATTTGCATCTGAAAATCTACGAGCACCCATGTAGCAAGACTTCTTACAATTATGCAATTGTAAATGGTCTGTTTCATAGTGACAATATGGGCATGCATACTTACCTTTTGTGCTATACCCAGAAAACATGGCATAACTCGGAAAGTCACTCGTTGTTGATCGTAAGGCAACCCGTATCTAAAATATTTGGCTCTTTAAAACATCATAAGTTTTCACCCCTAACTCCGACAAATCATCTAGCTCTTCAACTAAAAGTTGAAAGTAAACATCAATGTCATTTCCTGGGGAGACGGGCCCTACAATGAGTAAAGACAATATAAGATACCCTGGCTTCATAAACAACTATGGTGGAATATTATAATTAATTAAAACTACTGGCCATGTACTATGTGAAGTGCCCATGGTTCAAAATGGGTTAAAACCACCCCTAGCGAGCCCCAATCGCACATTACGAGACTCTTAAGCAAAATCAGGATAAAATAAATCAAAATCTTTCTAACCTTTACCGTCAGCTGGATGACGTAAGCTCCCATCTTTGTATCTTTTCTCATCATGCCACCTCATCTTATCAGCTGTTTTAGCACACATATACAACTTTTGCAACCTAGGTTTTAAGGGAAAATGCCAAACTACTTTTTCTAGAATCCGATGAATATGTTGAGAATCAGTCTTGCTAATCCCATTTTTATTTTCCACTACTTTCCACCTTGAAGGATGACAAACATGGCATGAAGTAGCACCTACATGGTACTTCCAATAGAGCATACAATCACTTTGGTAGGCATCAATCTTCTTATAATGAAGACCTAAGTCTTTTACCATCTTCTTAGATTCAGTAAAAGATTTAGGCAATTTTACTTCCTGAATTAATTCTTGGATGATCTAGATAAGATCAGAAAAGACGATGTTACTCAACCCATGAACACACTTAAAAAGGTGCAACCGAATCATGAATGATAACTTCAAAAATGATTTACAACCTGGATATAACTCTTGTTTACAATCCTCAACCAGTTTAAAGAACTTCTTAGCCTCTGGATTGATTAGAGTAGATTTGTCCTTATTTTTATTAGCTTTTTAGTTTGTTTTTCTATTTGTTTTTGGTATAAGTTGGATGATTTAAGCATAATTCCGTAATTTTATAATTCCAGCTTATTTTACCGCATTTTGATCTTAATTGATGCAATTAGGTGATGTTTCATTGTTTTTCAACTTACAGCTAAGTAACCGGAAGAGTTTAGCACGTAAACGACGAAGATCGATGTTCAAGAATAGAAGAACAAGCTTTTCGGTGAAACGAGTAGCAAACGATCGAGAAACGGAGACCGACGCTCAGTCGCGTCGACTGACGCGACCATCGACGCGAGCCGTGTCAGCAAGTCATGACCGCGTCAGCCGACACAACGTCGACGCTACGTTCTGAGGCGTCGATGTCGACGCACCATCGACGCTACGTTCTGAGGCGTCGATGTCGACGCACCAAGGTCGACGCAACGTCGACGCTAGCTGCTGAAGCGTCGATGTCGATGCACCCCGGTGACGCACCTGACCAACCGACGCGTGCACCTGCTGACCACACCTGCCGAGCGCTGTCGACTAAGTCTGCCGAATCCCGCCGAGCACCTGCTCGCGTCAGTCGACGCTACGTCGACGCGACGGCCCAGAATTTGGAAATTAGGGTTTCTTGTGCGCCAAGACTTCTAATATCTATTTAAACCCTCATTATTTCGGGTGTTGAGGAGAGAGCCACCAGAGAGACGATATCCTAGAGTATTTTAGCGTACAACAACAATAATTCCACATCTTATAACAAGATTTGGAGACGAAGATCACGGATCGAAGAGCGATAAGTCCGAGACTTCAATTTCGCATTCGGAACTCAATCTTCAACCAAGATCAGCGTTCAAACTCCGGAATAGCTGGAGCTTTTCATTGCTTTCCTTAGTTTCAATAAGTTTTCTAAACTCTTAGATAATTTTCTAGTTAATTGTTTAGATAAATTCTTAGTTAATTCTAGTTTTAATTAGTTTAATTGTTTCTTATACTTGGATATTGGATATTGGTTAACTTAGTTTACTTATGCGATTTAGTTTATGCTTAGTTCATGGTTCTTGGATTCATATGATTCAATTGCTTAGCGGTAGTTTCTTAAAATCATGCTTTAGACACGTTAATTAGCTTTTAATCTTCGTAGCGTTAATCGATAATTTAGTTATTGCTCTTAGTTGATAATTTAGAATAATTAGTTTAATCAGCTTTAGTTTACTGCTTAGTTCGTAATTGATAATCTAGATTAAAGTAATTAGTTTAATTAGTTTTAGTTTAATTATCGTCTTAGTTTATAATGATCGAATCAATCTATTCAAACCCCCAAATGTATATGTATGTTATTCGTAATTGAGAAAAACATCGAAAGGACCGATCAGTTGTTTCCTCGAGAGATACGACTCGAGTCAAACTCATCACCCTACAGTTACCTCGTACACTTGCAAGCAAACTGACGTACTTTTAAATTAATTATTAAAAACGGGGTGCACAAAAGTTTGAGTCAAAATTTTGGCGCTGTTGCCGGGAGGCAACGAGTAGGAATTAAAGATATTTTTTGTTTTATTTTCTGTTTAATTTATTATTTCGTTTGTTTTTACTTGGTTTTTGCCATTTGGTACGTTGACGCATTGTTGAGTTTATGCAAGGAAGGCGATCACTTCAACGTGACTTTGTGCCATTCATCGAAAACATTCACCGTTCAAATCCGCCAAGACCAAGACCCGTTCTTATTCCCGAGGACAATTCCTCGACAGCAACTGATTTAGCTTGTGATCAAGTTCTCGACATTATGTTAGGAGCACATTCAGTTCGAAACGGCGATTCACCACCAAGATCACCACCACGCCCCATTCGAGCTGGGTATGGTAGTGAACCAAACAAGTCACACTCTACTAGACGCGACGAAAGGAGAAACGAAGGAGTTAACCAGCAGCACAACATAGTCAATCACCCGCTAAACCTGGAGAATTTGAGGCAAAACGAAGAGATGAACAACAATGTCATGCGTCAGCACAGCGTCGAGAACGTGGCATTTAGGAATGAAGATGTTTTGCAGCGAAACGCCTATGTTAACAATCAAAGGCACGTGAACGAGTGGTTGGAAAATCAAGATCATGGTTACGAGAAAGATTATTTCGGCAGAAGATACGAGCGCGAGCACCATTACGCGCATAACGACCACTACGAGAGAGCATATGACCAAGTTCGAGAATCAAGGGGAGATCGAGCACTTAGACAGCGCGACTTGGCACGTCCAAAGGTTGTACCCTTTAGGTCTGCCATTGTTCTTGGACCAACTGCGAGGGCAGTGGAAATTAAACTGCATCAACTCAACCTACTCCCAACCTTTCATGGGAATGCGCATGAAGATCCCTTGGCATTTTTAAATTATTTCGTTGATGAAGTTGGCCGATTCGTAGTTCATGGCCTTCACCAAGAGGAGGTCCAGATGATTTGTTTCCCGTACAGCTTGAAGGATAAGGCGAAGTCATGGCTACTGTCCTTAGAGTCTGGTTCGTTAACCGACTGGGATATGATTAGCGAGAAGTTTCTAAACCAGTATTATTCAGCCCAAACGACGGGGCATCTTCGGAGACAAATTGCTACTTTCGAGCAGTTAGAAGGAGAGCTATTTCACGAAACGTGGGAGCGCTACAAAACACTTTTGCAAGCTTGTCCCCACCACAACTATTCTCCGGAGATGACTAACCAGTTCTTTTTCGATGGTTTATTGGACCATGGGAAACGAGAGGTAGAGATAGCAGCGGGAGGAGATTTTGGAGATTTGACAGCACACGAGGCAAGACAAGTGTTGGAGAAGCAAAGCGAAAAATCTAGACAAACCAATTCTCGGCCTCGTAGATGAGAGTTAACGAAGTTTCCATCCCCGACCCTGATTTAGACGATGGAAAGTTAGTTAAGGCGAAATGTGCAGAGATTTTCGACGAGAAATTAGCTGTTTGGAAAGCCGAGCGAGCTAGCAAGGCCGTTGCACAGAAAATGGCTGCGAATTGCAACCAGTGTGGATCCCTCCAGCATTTAGCAGACGCATGTCCTAACAACAGTGAGCAGCAAGGGGAGGTTAACGCGATCCAGAATTATTCAAATCAAAAGAAGTACACACCACAACATGACAACCCTCTTTTCAAGTGGGGTCTGGGCAATCCAAATCATATGCCGCCTGATCCGCAATTTTCCCCACCGCATTATGCTCAAGTACCAGTGCCACCGGCACCAATAATTTTCATACGCAAGGGCAGGCGTCAAGTGCAACTCAACCAAATGATCAGCTGTTGGTTTGGCAGCAGAATCAAGTGGCTGAGACAATCAGTAATAGAGAAGGGCTTCACAACAAGAAAACTGGAAATTAGCAACGGATTTTTCCGTTGCTAATAAGCTATTTCCGTTGCTAAATTAAAAATAGCAACGGATTAGCCACCGATCAAATCCGTGGCTAAAAGGCTCATCACTAATTATTAGCCACGGAAATACCGTCCGTTGCTAAATTTAGCAACGGAAATAATATCCGTTTCTAAATTTAGCAACGGACGGTATTTTCGTGGCTAAATTTAGCAACGGAAAATGTCTGTGGCTAAATTTAGCAACGGATTATTTCCGTTGCTAAATAGAGACAGAAAAATCTGTCTCTAATCTGAATCTATTTACAGAATTAAGTCCGTCGCTATTTAGCAACGGATATTCGGTCAATGTAGCAACGGAATAAATCCGTGGCTAAAATAGAAACTCTATTTTTTTAGCTATTTTAGCAACAAAATAGGTCCGTTGCTAATTTAGCAACGGAAATTCTGTCTCTATTTTGGAAATTTAGCAACGGAATAAATCCGTTGCTAAAATAGACATCCCCATTTTTAGCAACAGAATTTATTATCCGTTGCTAATTTAAATGTATAAAAAATGGCCCTTCTTTTAATATTTTATAATATTTTATATAACCTGTAAATCACCAAATAAACTATAAAATACCTCAAATTTAACTCAATCCAAAAATTCAAAATGACAATTAAAATATTATCAAATTAAAAAGTAACAACATATCCAAAACACAAAGTAACAAACAAAAACAATGTCAAATAAAAAGTCACAACATTTATAATGCCCAAAGATAAAATGATAATATCCTAAATGTCAAACGGCAACATCCAAAATGCAAAACGACAAGCGAAAGCTTATTGGAGGAAATGTCATGGTTGTGGAGGTGGTCCACCTTGTCGACGAAAAAGCTCCATCATTTCTGCCATTTGTGCCTGCATCTCCGCACGAGCAGCAC
>BMAC01000809.1:64635-79694 GCA_014905375.1 Phtheirospermum japonicum | reverse complement strand
TCTTAAAATCATGCTTTAGACACGTTAATTAGCTTTTAATCTTCGTAGCGTTAATCGATAATTTAGTTATTGCTCTTAGTTGATAATTTAGAATAATTAGTTTAATCAGCTTTAGTTTACTGCTTAGTTCGTAATTGATAATCTAGATTAAAGTAATTAGTTTAATTAATTTTAGTTTAATTATCGTCTTAGTTTATAATGATCGAATCAATCTATTCAAACCCCCAAATGTATATGTATGTTATTCGTAATTGAGAAAAACATCGAAAGGACCGATCAGTTGTTTCCTCGAGAGATACGACTCGAGTCAAACTCATCACCCTACAGTTACCTCGTACACTTGCAAGCAAACTGACGTACTTTTAAATTAATTATTAAAAACGGGGTGCACAAAAGTTTGAGTCATGGATCGACATCCTCTTCGATATCTTTATGGAAGCTATAAAGCTTGTTAGCCAGATCCCTATGAGTATCATATATTAAACCTACCATGTCATCATGTGCAATATCCCTCTTTGTGCTTGGCATGGACGATGACGCATCGTTCTCCTTAAAATGCCATTCTGTAATTCATGGACCAATGCCATTGGCAATTAAATAGTTAGAGACTTCATATCGACAATGCCAAAATTGATTATAACACTCCTTACACGACAACTTATTTGATCTCCCTCTACTTGAATAAAAAACGCATAATTTAGAAAATCATCCACTCCTTTAGCATACTCACTACTGGATTGTGAGTGGTGGATCCAACTATTGACTTCATGATCCATTATTAAACCTTCATAAGAAATGAACCACATCAAAAGTTATGACTAATACATTGGATGATTTAAGGTTTACTTAAGAGACTAAAACTCATGAACCTTAGTGCATGACAATGAAGGATAAATAAATTGATGAAGAGTACAAAATCTCAATATAAACAATAAAAAACATATTAGCACTCTATTATCTAAAGTGGAAAGAAAAAGAATAGCAAAATAATGAATCTAGTGGTTTTATCTCAAATGTCGTACTCTTATGGAAAATCTTAAATAAGACAATACACAAAATAATATGATAGTCATTTAAATAGAAAATCGCCAAAGTACCAGAGAGAGGAATACCCCTTTTGTGAGAAGAGATATAATTGATTTTGCAAAATTGCTTAAGATAACACAGTTTCAATAAAGATAGAGCAATATTGCAATATAGAAGCAAAAGCAAAATCTATATTCCAAATGTATGAGACAATTAAAATGAACTAAAAGCAAAAAATTAAACATTACAAATTAAATATAGACAAATAAGAACAGAATTGCTACTTTTAACAAGATATAACAACTTTGTACCTCACTCCACCACACATCATGTTTTTAAGAATTGAAATAAAAAAGGGCGAAAGGAAAAAAAAGGTTTAAATCTAACCGGAAGTTACAAATTCCACATATAAAACTTAAGGCTGGACCAGAATTAAAACAAAGCTAAACTTATGGGACTAAAACTGTATTGACTCAATCGTATGGGACCAAGATGAAATTTTCTACAATATAATATATGTACCTACTACTACCACAAACTGCTGCTACCTTTCATGACAAAAAAAAAAAAAAAAAAAAAAAGAGACTGTTGCTTCTATTGATTTGTGCTGCTGCCATTTCGTGTTACTTAGAAGCTAATCATATTGCGAATATAACTCAATATAATAAAGTAATAGAAAATCTAGGTTTAGCAAGGACTTGGAAAAAGAAAAAAAATTATATTTCGGTTCGTTCAATTATTATGGATTTTTGAATAAGAAAAACATATAACCGAATTAAATGAATACGATAGAAACTAAAACCGATTGCTGAAATTATATTGCGGAAAATAGAATTGAAATATAAATATTTTACTTTAAGAAAAAAAGTGATCTATCCGGAACACAGATTCCACGTATAAAACTTGAAAGCGGTACAGAGTATGAGAACTCTGCTGATAAACATTTTAGAAATTTGAAAAGTAAAATCGTCCTTCCTTGCATACTTTTTAGTAGACCATAAAGATTAGATGTATGAAAAACAACTTTCGACAATAACTTTTCGGATGAAAATATGCTCAAGAAATAAAATGTAAAAAATGCACAATTTATCAGTTTAGTATTTATAAATTGATATTAAAATTCTTTCTGTTATCAAGAAGACCTTATAAGAAAATTATAAGTCATAGCAAGGGATTATAGTTAATCAAGAGCCTGCACACATACACTGGCATGCAAAATCAGGTCCATTAATAGAGCAAATGCAGAACAAGGGACGGCATAAAGCTTGACCATTGAGTATCATTTTCCAGTGACAAGGAATGTACCTCAAAAATTGACTCCAAAGGGAGATATGAATTATAATCTTGGAATGCTTCTTTAAATCGTGGCCCTGTAAAAGAAAATTAGAATATATTCTTGGTCAATCTCAGGTTTGCAGTAAAAGAAAAGCATGTGGATGTGCACCTTGTGGGCACAATCTGTATGTGTGTGCGCGTGTGTAGGGAGATAGAGAGAGAGATGTACCAAGAACAATAGGTATGTGGTTTTCCAAGGAAGACTGAAGATATTTTTCTTTAAATTTCCCTCTTGCAAACTTGGAACTTGCCCTGAAAAAAAAAAAAAATGGCAGCGGAGTAAGTATATTTGTTTATATTTATATTAAACATAACAATTCATGTTCTGCTTCCTCTCCAACTTTATTGAAAAGTATTTACCTTGCTTTTTCTGAATAGAATGTAGTAAACCGATATCTCAAATTTAAGAGAAAAATTAAAAAGAAAAAAAGTAAGAATAAATCCTCTCTATCGGGAACTACTTCTAATTACTCAACAGCGCCTCAATTCTCCACAAGTCATGCTGTGTGTTTTTTGTCACCTTGTTCGAAACTAGGTTTACTACACATTAGTTGCAACATAGTATACAAAGTGGTTTATCTAACAACCTTTGTCCAATGTTCCTGTAACACCTCATGGTTATTCCAAAATCTGCATCCAACTGTCTATCTGAACCAACTCTAAAGGTTGTTTCTATCTTTTACTCTTTAACAGCAAACTCACCCTGTCATTCTTATCTCAAATACACCCAACTAATGTGAATATTGCATCTTAATAACTCAATATTCAAAACCAATACATAAAATGTCCTTTAATATATCACAAATCATATAGTCCAAAGAACATTAGAAACAATCCTCCACTAAATTCAAGTAGCTGAAAATAGACCACCTTCAATACCCATAATCCTTGAGAAGATTAACAAACACACCCGTATCCATAAAAGTAATCAAGTGTCTTTTGAGGATAGAGATATCTTTGGCATACCAATACAAAAGCCACCAAGATCTCCCATTCCTACTTGTATCATTTGATACATATTTCTAACAAAAAATAGCTTTTTTTCAGCCAGTACATAAGCATATAACTAATCAATTCCAAGGATCAATAAATGAAGCCCAAATCAATATTTTATTCCAACGATTCATTATGTAACTCAATCATTTTGATTTACTGGGATAAATCCTAGTGTGCATCTCCTTTTTGTAATAAGAATGAGAAATGCAGTTCTTCCATGTATCCACTATAATCTAGAATAAATTTGATTTTGTAATAATAGTTCTAATTACTGAAGCTAATAGCTTCTTCAGTCCAAATCCTAGTGCTTATTCATAAAAATCTATGAATGTAGGAACATTGAATATCTCTATTTCTCAATCCTTACTCCTTAATGTACTCGAGTCTCGAAGATATCTTGGATTTTTCAGTTTCTAATTTTCAGTACCTATATACCTGATTTATTTTATTTTATTTTATTTTGTTGCTTAAACAACATATTCACTTCATTTCTGGTCCATGTGTGCTTTCAGATGTCTTTTGCTTCTATCCTCTAACAAGTTTATAACATGCTGTCTTCCCATTAGCAGCACTGTAAACGGCATCACTCCACCATGACATGTCCTTCATAACAATATCACTATTTTCTCAACATTTCCTTCCTACCTCTGTTGCACCTAGTCGTCATTCTCACATACCATTTACAGAACTATATTACGATGAAATTACCACAAAAATTAAATAATCCAGATAAAGCCATGGAGAAAGCGAGGAGGAAAAATGAAAAATAATGCACCCATTCCACCTGTACTCAACCTGTGATTGAATTATTTAATAATACGTTCATACACGACCAAACACAACAGTTTGGCAAAGTATCCTTTAAAAAACATTCAAAACATACTTTTTAACAAATAATTCCCTGTGATTGACACGATAAGATTAATCACTAATCCATAATTTTCCTGTCAAGAATCTCGTTTGGTTCATTTATTATGGTTTCTTGAAAAAAAACTCACGAAACTGGCCGAATTAACTGAACACGATGGAAACTAAAATCGATTATTGAAATTCTATTCAGGAAAATAAAACTGAAATATACAGTTTGCACAAATAAGCATAACTAGGATCAAAAGACAAATTCGCCGTTTGTTTTAACTAAGTAGAAGGTGGATCAAAGTAACTTTATGATATGTAAATAAATATACATGGATGATTATAACGATAAATTGAGGCAACATGTTTTCACAATAGCAAGTATCTAATAACAAAATCAACCATTAGTCTTATAAATTGCATGTTTTTCCACACATGTAAATGAGTTACCTGTGTTGGTAAAATTGGAGATACGAATAGATGAAAAGAAGAAAACAAAAGCTGCACCGTGGAGAATCCACCGCCAGAAATGATTTTCCAAGGTTAGCACATCAACTTGTCTAATGTGTGCACTCGTGACAGATAAATTTAGAGACCCAAAGATAATTCCCAGAACAAGAGAAAAACATGAAAAAATATGAACAAACGTAATCAACCAAATAAATAAAGGTAAACATATGTCCATAGCAGTTATATTCAATCATGTTGAACAAACCCAACTCAACAATGAACAATAATGACCAAAAAAAGCCTCTGGATAATAAACAAACAAACAAAAGCAGCTCTTCCATGACTTTTTTAAATTGATCAACGCCGAACAATAATTACCAAACTACTAATAAAAATGTAATTGCTACTGAGAAACCAGGGTTAAAAACTGGTACCAAAATTGTATCATTAATTGGTCCTTTCAACAGCTACAAAAGAGACTTGAAATAAGGTGAATCAAGTACTGCGGGAAACATATAAACTAAAACAATTGAGAAAACTAAAAACTAAAAAATAAAAAATTCCAAGAGAATTCAAACTTGTTTTGGGATCGGAAGCTTTGCAGGAAATAAAACTGTATCATCTCCAGCACCAAAGATAATTCCTAGAACAAGAGAAAAATATGAAAAAAATATTAAAAAACCTTTTTTCTTGGCGTGTCTTGTTCTCTGTATTGGCACTTGATTAATAGAGGCCGGAATTCCACCTTTGTCTCCTATCTCTTGTACCAGACTCTAACATAAGTCTCGGAGAGAAACTCGATTAGTTACAACAAAGTTTGGATGTTTTGTTAGAAGATTTTTGTATATCAATCAATGAAAATCCGGCTCACAACACAAAAAATAGTCGGCCCAAAATATGATTAATGCGATTATTGAGAGAACTAATGATACCTGAAAAGTTGGATCATTGTGATTTGAAGAACAAATTTAATACTCCAATCGTTGTGATTTGAAGAACAAACACAACAAGAAAACTTGAAATCAGAGATGGGTTTTCCCGTTGCTAATAAGTTATTTCCGTTGCTAAATTAGAAATAGCAACGGATTAGCAACCGACCAAATCCGTTCCTATAATACTCGTCGCTAAATTGATGAAAAAATCGGTTGCTATTATGTTGCTAATCTGTCGCTTTTAGCAACATAAAGATCTGTCTCTATTTTCCAGTTTTTCTTGTAGTGAAATTGAATACTCCAAGAAAAGAAAATGGGACTAATCAGCCAAATTATCACCAGCATCCATCATCCAATCCAAAGCCTGACGAAAAAAAACGGAACTGAATGGATGAGCTGAAGACTCCAGCTGAATGTCGCAGCCTGACGAAAAAAAAAAGAACTAATGTGATGAGCTGAAGATTCTAGCTGAATGCCACAGCATGACGAACAAAACAAAACTGATGTGATGAGCTTAAGATTCCAGCTGAATGTCGCAGAGCGTGGGAACGAATATTTCCGTTTCCCTAATTAGAACCCATTTCGTGCTATTGGTCTATTGGGCTTGAGTAATTAATTATTTCTTAATTCTTATTTGAATAGGGTGTTTGACTATTGGGCTTGAATATTTGAATGATTTCAACTATTTTATCAATAATGCAACTTATTCAAATATAAGGTATTTATACTCAACTTAAAATTAATATTTTTTGCAAGATTAAACTTGTTTATGAATTTATCTTCATTAAAAGTGTCAAAATATTGTATTTGAAAAATGAGTTTTAAAAGTGTTAGCAACTAATTAAATCATAGTGTTACTTAAATTTTTTGTTGAGTTAAAGTGATACAAATTTATGTTACAAAAAATTAACCAAAAAAAAAAAAGTTTTACCTAATTGAAAGTATTACATACAAGTGTTGCATATTTGTAAATTGTTACATAAATATTACATAAATATTATAATATAAAAAGTATTACAAGCATGTGTTACAAAAAGTACCAAATATAACAAGTGCTACAATTTTGTGATTCATAAAGTCACTTATTTTTTTATTGAGCGGTGGCTCCAGCCTGTCTCTGCCGCTGAGTCACCACTTGTATGTTGCCTTTGGCATCCTCTACTAGAAAGTTCTCTCTCCTTTAGGGGAGGTGGCGGAGGTGGAGTGCCAATAGGCGGCGGTAGTGACCGATTCAGACAAGACCCCCAAGTTATGAACATTTTATATGGCAATTTATTTTATGAACATGATCTATAGCAATTGAACATGATTTGTATTTAAATGGGTAAACTAAATTGAAATATTATCTTTAAAGTTGTAACTAAATAACCAACTAACTAACTTTAGGATGAGACAAAATTGATCCTTTATAAATTGTGGCAAATTTTACCCTATTTTTTCAAAAGCCTCACGTAGGCAGTTCTTATTTCTCAAATAAATTCAAAACTGCCTAGAAAAGCTCACACAATATTTGATAAAATCCAAATATTTAACTATAATGGTCGAAAAACCTAATGTTTGGCTAGAGATTTGAAGATCCTTAATTTTTGCGTTTATATATAGCTTACGAGAAGTTTGGAAAGTTTTGGCAATTGATGACTAAATGCAAGAGTTATTCAAAATTAAAGCCTGTACAGAACGATTATAATGGCAGGTGAAATTTAAAAAAGGTCATGACTAGTTAGTGACTATAACAAGTCTGATATTGGGATCAGGACAACAACTATATATTGTCCAAAACAAAATCTTCATGTTATGTTTCAATCATCCTTTACTACTTACACTAGAACTCAGGGCAAATTATTAGATGGACCCAGGTGCACCTTATAAGGTGCACCCTATTGCCCATATAAAACCAATTTGTAGAATTCCCACGCGCCCCAATATTCAGAATTTTCACAATTGCATCGTGAACTCCGTCTCAACTCTGTCTCTCTCTCTCTCTCATCAATGACGAACATAAACTCCGCCAACAAAATCACCAGATTCTTCTCTCCGCACTCCCACCACCACACCACCTGCACCCGCACCCACCAGATCGCCGCTCTCTCATTGGTCGTCACCACTTTCTTTCTCACCAGACTCTTCGACCAATCTCTTGGCCCTTGCTCCTCATCCTGCCGCAATTCATTCTCCGATAAGAGTCAGTACGGTGCTCCAGACGACGTCGTTCGGTTCGGCAATCATGGGGCCCACCTCAATTTGAAGATCTACGTGTACGGTGAGGACGAGATCGAGGGTTTGAAGCTGCTGATGTACGGGCGCGAGGGGAAAATTTCTGCCGATGCCTACTTTAAAGGCCAGTGGGGCACTCAGGTAAATTTTTTTTTTTCAATTTAGAGAGGCGTTTTGGAAGTGGAATAATGTAGCTGTATCTTTTTGGATGTATGTTTATTTAATGTGAATTACATGGTTAGAATGTCTATGGTATATGTAAATGGCGAATGTGATGATATCTGAAAGTAGAATGTGATGATATATTAGTGTGTATGTGATGATATCTGAAAGTAGAATGTGATGATATCTGAGAGTAGAATGTAATGACATGTCAGTCTGTATGTGTTTACGATTCATGGAAGGGAATATGTGATGATGTGTGAGTCTGTATGTGATGATATCTGAAAGAAGAATGTGATGATATCTGAAAGTATAATGTGATTATATCTGAATGTAGAATGTGATGATATCTGAAAGTAGAATGTGATGATATCTGAAAGTAGAATGTGATAATATCTGAATGTAGAATGTGATGATATGTCAGTCTGTATGTGATGATATCTGAAAGTAGAATGTGATGATATCTGAATGTAGAATGTGATGATATGTGAAAGTAGAATGTGATGATATGTCAGTCTGTATGTGATGACATCTGAAAGTAGAATGTGATGATATCTGAAAGTAGAATGTGATGATATCTGAATGTAGAATGTGATGATATCTGAAAGTAGAATGTGATGATGTCTGAATGTTATGTGATGATATGTGAATGTATGTGACGTATGTGAATGTTGAATGTGATGATATCTGAATGTAGAATATGATGATTTCTAGTGTATGTGATGATATGTGGTAGTAATATGTGATTAATATTTGTATTAATCACATGTTTTTGGTTTGTTTTATTTTTTTGTCTTATGTAGTGAGTGGTGATAGTCAGTCAGCTGAGAGAGCAAGTTATTTTTTGAGGTTGGTATTTTGTGTTGTCATTGTTTGCGTGTAATGAATATACATTGTGTTTGTGCCATTCCAGAGAGATATGTTACAAAAAGATGGCGCAAGGATATTGTTAGTGATCGTGTTTTAGATGATGTTTCTGTATTTGATTCTTCGAGTAAATCGATGGCGGGCTCGTTATGGAGGATTTTAATGAATAGAAAGTTTCAGAAGTTGATTTTAGCGAGTGAAGACAATATTGAAACTCGATCGAAGTGTGAAAAAGCTTTTGAAAGTGCTAAATTTAGTATTATACGAGAAGTCAGCCCCATTTATTTTGAAGACTGTGTTGATCCATCGTTGAGTGGTGTTATTCAAAATCCTCGAAATTGTCGTGAGAAAGGTAAGCGGAATAAAAGGGAGAAGAGTATACTTGAGAATAAGTGCAATCAAGCGAAAGGAAAAAGAAATCGAGCGCAAATTGACGAGTCACAAACTAAAAAGGCCGTAAAAAGTCTACAGGTATTTATTTTGTAATTTATATATTATTTTTCTGTAATGTGGTCGTTTTTTCATTCTGTTCTATTTTTTTTAAGGATGGTATTTCTACATTTGCTGGAGACGGTTATGTTGTGCATCCGAGTGTTGGTCCAACATCGAGTTCGAATTTCATAGTTGTTAGTACGAATACGAGTTCAAAGCTTCCACCATTGCTACATTCTTTTGAGTTGTAATTCTTTTAGTTTAAAGTCAGTTTATAGTTAGTATTTTTTCGATATATGACAAAATAGAGAGATAACTAATTTTTATTTTTTAGACTGTATTCTTTTATTATTCTTGGACTGATGTTTTTTATCCAATCCTTTTATTGTAATTGTAATGGCTTTTTTTTATGAAAAGGTTATATGTTTGTTCGTTAGTTGTGGTTAATTTTTGAAATGGGTGGAGATTCAAAATGCGTAGATGGTGTGTGGATGTTATATGTGATGATGTGTGTATGATGTATATGATGATATGTAGTTGGTGTATGTGATGATATTTGGATGGTGTGTAGGATGATACGTGGCTAGTGTGTAAGATGATATGTGTCTAGTTGGGATGATATGTGACTGAAAGTTGAGCGAAAAGTTGAAGAGCAGATTTCTGGAGAGAGAAATTTAGGAGCCTGTGGGGCTGAGCGAGTGAAATTTGAGTGGGGCCCAAAAAATCTGAATTGGAACTGAATTGGGAAATTAGGTGCACCTTATTAGATGGTCCTGGGTCCATGATATACCCACTCAGAACCCAGAGGCGGATACAGAACAAAATTTTTTGTGGGGCACAAACACAATAAAATTTTTTATTTATTAAAATTATACTCAAGAAAACATCATATTAAATCACAAGTATAAAATCTAATAAGGGTTTAAGAAAAAAAAATTACTATTATTCTCATCGAGTTATCATATTTTGGAATCGACTTACAATTGTATCATGCTAACAATTAAAAAAAAAAAAAACCACTATTTCCCTAGATATGTAATTAGAATAATTATGCAATATTTGATCTGTCATGCTATTATACAATTTTATTTTACATACGTCATTTTTTAAAATACTCTTTCTACACTCATCATCACATGAGAATTGACACTAACTTCAAAAAAAATTATACTTTTGGAAAGTTTAATGCTAGCTTCTATTTATAAAAATTAAAGAAGACTATTTAAACAGATCATAATACTATTAAAATTTCGAAGACCAAATTACTATAATTTAAGTAAATGAAATACCAATAGCAATAGTTATTTCTTTACTTAATATGTCAGCAAAAAGATTTACAAGTGACCAAATGCTCAAGTCAATAAAGAATTCCCAACAATCGGTATAAATAATATATCTAAAATTTATAAATTTTGATGATAAACAAGAATCATCAACATCTAAGTTCAAATCTTCGTGAAATATTACCAAAAAAATCATTATACATCACTTATTCTAAAATTAAAAATTAGGGCTTAAAATTTTAAATAACAAAATTATTTAATGTAGAAATTAATACACTTTTTTTTATTTAAACTAAGAAAAACTCAATTATTTTTTATAATTAATAACTTTATATATATATATATATAGGTTAAAGGAAAAAAAAAGATTTTGGGGGGGCCTGTGCCACCCATGCCCCCATATACATCCGCCACTGCTAGAACCTAAAAGAATTTCTAGAACTAACATTTTAGAAGGTATCAGACGGCTACCTTCTATATTGTCATCCAGTGGCATTTTTGTAATAAAATAAGTTGTAAACTAGAACGGATATTACAATATACGTTCTAAATAATTGGAGTATATTCATATTTAGAACGTATATTGTAAAATTCATTCTAGAGTATTCAATTTTAAACGTATATTTTGAATACGTTCTCAATTATTTAGAAAGTATTTTATAAATATGTTCTAGTATATTAAATATTTTAGAACGTATATTATAAATATGTTGTAGTATGTACATTTTTTTAGAACGTATATCATAGACACGTTCTAATAAAAATGATCTAGAATGTATTAATTTATATTACGTTCTATTATGTAATAAATTTTAATCAAATCAATAAAAGATAAATCTTCATATCATTTTGATCTAGAACCGTCTCCTTTCATCTCCACTTCTCCAATTTGAATTAATTTTTGCTCTGCAAATCACGCTCAAACACAGTAGATATAATAACCCAGTCGTATATTCTGGTTATTGCTTTATTTTTGCCCTTTGTTTTTTTGCCTTAATATGATGGAAACGGGAATGATGAACTCGTCTGCATCTTTCAAAAAGACGCAATCGCGATGCCCACTATAAGAGCAGTTCATTCAAAGAAGTAATTAACGGGAGAACGTATGTTATTATTACCTTTTGCTTTAAAGTTTATTGGATTTGTGTGAGATCTTGATTGATTATTTGATTAATATGTGTTTAGTATAAGGGTTCAATTTGGACTTAGGGGAAACCCAGGAAGTAAAGCAATTCTTTCGATTAGGATCTGATTTGTATATCTCTTTTCTTCTTCAAGTCTTTTGGATTTATTTCATTGAAAACGTGGATTTTATTATTTTTTATTTGTTTAAATTGTGTTTGTGGGTATTGCATGTTAAATCAATAAAAATTTCTTGTCTACCTACTGTATATTATGGAATTTTAGTATTTATTCAAATTCATGTTTTTTTTTTTTTTTAATTTGATTTTGTTTAAATTACTTTCAGAAACCGATTGTATCTTTCCGTGAATTGTTTTTTTTCTCAGATTACAAAAGATTCATTAATAATCTTAATATACTCATATCCGATTTGAACATTTAACTTGTTGGGTAAGAAAGTCTCTCCTCTGCTCAGGTAATTCTATTTTAAATTATACACATATCTAGCAAGGCTACAAAAACCCATAACCAAAAAGGACGTCTGGAAATTGGACTCGTGGGATCAAACCGAAACATTGAGTACAAAGTTTGTGTTTAAATTTTTGTTTGTTCTGACCTATACATACACATTTTTAATTTATCTTCGTAACCTCATTTTTTAAGTCTCTAGATTCCAGAACTCTTGGGAGGAAGAGTCTCGAAGATCAAAACCATGGCTTTTACGTGCTTTGAGTCATATCCTTGGAGGCAGGTATAAAAACTAATGATTTTTTTATTTTTAAGTTAATAGATAAAATACTTGATGACATTGTTGGCTATGTTATCTCTTGCAGATTTTATATTTCTTATACAGGTTCTGGTATGGAGGCTTCTTCAAAGTAATGATCAGTTTCTATTTCTTCTCTCTTAGCTTTACAACCCATATAAACCTATGGCTAATATTGAACTAATGAATGGCTTTTTGGGAGCTCGCAGATTGGTAATGATATTTCTCAGCTTTTGGGACCCGTTTTACTAAATTGTATTCTAAAGGTACCCCAAGAAATTACTTTTCGATAAAAGATAACATATTCAGGCAGACAAAGAATATTCATTGCTTTCTGTGAAATCGAGTTTTGCAAAAGATTAGATTTATTTTAATTTTGTTTGAAATTTCCATTTTTGCGGACTTGAGATTGTTCTCATGTAGAAGCGAGATTATGAAGGCATTGTTTCCTCCTTTTGTAAGAAATGTGACCGAGTCTAGCAGCACAGTGGTCCCTACTATTGTCAGCAATCAAACTTCGGCTACAAACTTGAGCACATATAATGGAAAAGCGAACATGAAAATGAAATGGGGTCTTATTCGGGAAATGTCTGAGGCATTGGAGGCACTTAAGAGAAAAAATGATGAGAATTTGAAGAGCTTCTTCGTGAAAAAGAAGGTAATCTAAAACCGATATTTATTTGGGCATATAGGTTTGATATGGATCATTAAGCTCATATTTTGTCTCTTTATTCATGTTGAGGAATTTATTCTTGGCAATAATTCCTATTTTGTTATTTGCCTTTCTTGGGCACAAAATAAATTAGGGAACTAGATTTAGGACAATTTTATGTTTCCTAGTTTATGCACAAGACTTTAATTATTCCTAGATTGTGTTTAGGATTTGTTTTTAGGATTTTACCAAGTTTAGGATTCTTAGTTGTCTATTTAAGACACAAGTAATCCTACACTTCTACTTACGTTTTTAATAGGGATTTACGCACGGAATTCCTGGAGGAGAATTGACGCAAAAAGACGCACAAGAAAGGAAGAAGAACACGGTGAAGAAAACTACTTGGAGCCAACGTTCGTGAGTAACAAGATCTTGGAAGTTGCGTGACCAACCGAAGAGATCTTGCCATTTCAGATTTCACGATGTTGTTAATCAATGTTATCAACATCAGATTATCAACATCGATAACAGAATATAAAAGTGCAGCGGAAAATAAAAATAGAGAACACGATTAAACAAAATCAGTTCACAAGTAAATACTTGTGGAACTTGGGTGTACAAACCCGTAAACTATATTACTTTCGATTCACGTTCAATACACAATAATAAAGTAATATATGAAAACTAAATATCAAGAAGCTTGATACTAAATACTTGTTGCCGGAATGGCAAGATCTCTTCCGTTGGTTCACGCAACTTCCAAGATCTTGTTACTCACGAACGTTGGCTCCAAGTAGTTTTCTTCACCGTGTTCTTCTTCCTTTCTTGTGCGTCTTTTTGCGTCAATTCTCCTCCAGGAATTCCGTGCGTAAATCCCTATTAAAAACGTAAGTAGAAGTGTAGGATTACTTGTGTCTTAAATAGACAACTAAGAATCCTAAACTTGGTAAAATCCTAAAAACAAATCCTAAACACAATCTAGGAATAATTAAAGTCTTGTGCATAAACTAGGAAACATAAAATTGTCCTAAATCTAGTTCCCTAATTTATTTTGTGCCCAAGAAAGGCAAATAACAAAATAGGAATTATTGCCAAGAATAAATTCCTCAACAATCTCCCCCTTTTGCCTTTCTGGACAAAAACACTAAGACGCAAACACAAATGAAAATACTAACTCCCCCTAAGACAGAAAACTCCCCCTAAATAAAACACCCAATGTTGTTAACATGCAAACCAACATTACAAACCAATAATATTCAAACAAAATAGTTTTCAAAACAAACAGAGTAAAGGAACTCAATGACTTCGAATCCTCTTCGACCGTCGAGGAGATGTCGAAATTCCTTCACCACTCTTCTTCCTCTTCTTTTTCTCCCTCAGTTTCTTCAAAGCCTTGTTGCGTGCCCGTATTCGTTTACGCCTCTTCTCTTGAGCAAGGCTCGCCAAGGCTTTGAAGAAACTGAGGGAGAAAAAGAAGAGGAAGAAAGAGTGGTGAAGGAACTTCGACATCTCCTCGACGGTCGAAGAGGATTCGAAGTCATTGAGTTTCCTTTACTCTGTTTGTTTTGAAAACTATTTTGTTTGAATATTATTGGTTTGTAATGTTGGTTTGCATGTTAACAACATTGGGTGTTTTATTTAGGGGGAGTTTTCTGTCTTAGGGGGAGTTAGTATTTTCATTTGTGTTTGCGTCTTAGTGTTTTGTCCAGAAAGGCAAAAGGGGGAGATTGTTGAGGAAATTTATTCTTGGCAATAATTCCTATTTTGTTATTTGCCTTTCTTGGGCACAAAATAAATTAGGGAACTAGATTTAGGACAATTTTATGTTTCCTAGTTTATGCACAAGACTTTAATTATTCCTAGATTGTGTTTAGGATTTGTTTTTAGGATTTTACCAAGTTTAGGATTCTTAGTTGTCTATTTAAGACACAAGTAATCCTACACTTCTACTCACGTTTTTAATAGGA
>BMAC01000809.1:14596-58485 GCA_014905375.1 Phtheirospermum japonicum | reverse complement strand
CCGGCAACAAGTATTTAGTATCAAGCTTCTTGATATTTAGTTTTCATATATTACTTTATTATTGTGTATTGAACGTGAATCGAAAGTAATATATAGGGATTTACGCACGGAATTCCTGGAGGAGAATTGACGCAAAAAGACGCACAAGAAAGGAAGAAGAACACGGTGAAGAAAACTACTTGGAGCCAACGTTCGTGAGTAACAAGATCTTGGAAGTTGCGTGACCAACCGAAGAGATCTTGCCATTCCGGCAACAAGTATTTAGTATCAAGCTTCTTGATATTTAGTTTTCATATATTACTTTATTATTGTGTATTGAACGTGAATCGAAAGTAATATAGTTTACGGGTTTGTACACCCAAGTTCACAAGTATTTACTTGTGAACTGATTTTGTTTAATCGTGTTCTCTATTTTTATTTTCCGCTGCACTTTTATATTCTGTTATCGATGTTGATACTCTGATGTTGATAACATTGATTAACAACATCGTGAAATCTGAGAATTATTCTTATATCCATAGACCTTCTAATTTTACAATTCAGGTGGAAGCTGAGGAGCATGTTAGTTTTTAATTTACAGTTAAATGAGATGGTGAGGTCTCATTCTGGTGAAGAAGATAAAAATGAGCCGTGTGAAGCAACCAATGGTGTGATTGAGGAACTGAATCATAGTTGTTATCTGTTGAGTGCGAGGTAATGTTTCTAGACTCTAGGTCTATTTGATTATTGACATTAGGAGGACACAATTGATGAATCTTACAATTGTTTGTTAACCTTATATTTTGACAAAAAACTTGTCAAACTGCCCAATGGAGTACATTTCATTGCGCTGGGCCCAAATTTTAGTTTTCCAACTTTTCTGTAGTTTTAAGTGTCAACTTTTTCCCTTCCATTTTAGGTTCTTTATTTTTTTTTTACTTTATTTTTAAATTTTATTTTATTGGACCTGTATTAATGGTTAGGTTAAGTTGTTTGCAATGGTTTAAGTGTGTCTCTCTAATATTATTGGCTTCACTTTGATATGGGTTGATTGCTTCAAGTCCAGTGATTTCATATTCATAACAACTAAACCAACAATCGGATTCATGAACGAGTGCTAAGGAATAGATTTCCTTGAGGTTTTAGTTACAATTGTGATACTAAGAATAATTATTTTAATTTTCCATCGGAGATGGAGGCTGGGATAGTGAGGGGAGTTTGCGGCTGGTTTAAACATTTTTAATTTTCCATTTTTTTTTTACAGTTGTGTGAAGAGTGGAGAGAATAAGAATAATTAAATAAAAAATAATAAGTAAATACATAATTATGCCACATCATCATCTTGGTCCGAAAGTGATAATGTTGTACCTTTTTTTGTAATTTTACCAATTTCGTGTATGTATTTTGATAGTGGACAATATCTTGGTCCTAAATTGGAAAGTGGACAACATAATGGACCAAAAAAGCATTTTTCCCTGAATAGAAGTATTGTGTTTTAACTAATTTTAGTTTGTCAGGTAAACGATTAATAAAAAAAAAAAAGAAGAAAATTGTATTTTATGTGATTTTTATTGTTAGGAAGATTATTGCATGATTGTCATTACAATTTAATTCCAGTCTTAATTATCATGGAAATTGAGGACACTGTTGATAAATTTATTTTTGGCAATAATTCAAATTTTGTTATTTGCCTTTTTTAGGCACAAAATTAATTAGAAACTCTAGATTGTATTTTCTAATTTATTTATAGGACTTTATTTTCCTATATTGTGTCTAGATTTTAGTATGCTTATTTACCAAGTTTAGAATTCTAGAATTGTCTATTTAAGACAAGAAGAACTCTAAAGCTTGGGACAACTTTTACGCACGGGACTTCTGAAGACGACGCACGGCAAATCAGAAGACGCACGGCAAGGAGAAGAACACGAAGACTACTTGGAGCCATTGTTCGAGATCGACAAGCTATTCGAAGTTGCGTGACCAATGGAGAAGAGCTTGTTCAACCTAGGCGATAAGTATTTAGTATCATGTGTTTGGATACTTTAGTTTTCATATATTACTTAATATTTTTGTATTGATCAAAAAACAACAAAGTAATATAGTTTTCGGATTTGTACACCCAAGTTCACAAGTACTTTTACTTGTGAACTGAATTTATTTTATCGTGTTCTTAAATTTAATTTCTGCTGCATATTATTTATTTTACTCTGGTTGATATTGTTAGTCAGTGTTGTTTAACATTGATAACAATATCGTAAATCTGAGACTTATTTTCAAAACCATAGACCTTCAAATTTAACAATTGGTATCAGAGCGGGTTACTTAACCTTTTAAATACTGATCCTTATTTTTTAGGTGCTATGGATGCTCAAGGCAACCCAAGGTCACCGATCCTCATCGGGGAGAATTATTCCCTCTGGAAACAAAGGATGCGTTGGCACTTAAAAAGTATCGACGAACGTGTATGAAAAACCGTCCTCATTGGATGGGAAAAGACACGTTTTACTGATGGTGAAGGCGAAACCTTCCCCAAAAAGGAAGTAGATTGGACTCCTGAGGAAGCAGCTACTGCAAACTGGAATTCCAAATGCATCAATACCTTGTGTAGCTATGTAGATGCAAGTTACTACCGAGTCATCAAGAATTACGAGTCAGCAAAGGATGCATGGGACGCACTCCAAAGTGTGTGTGAAGGAACTGCGAGCGTGAAGAAATCAAGGCTGAGAATGTTGATGTCCACTTTCGAAGCGATGAGAATGGAGGAGAAGGATTCGATCATGGACTATGCAATGAGATTATCAGACATCACAAACGAGTGCAGAGAGCTTGGTGAGTCAATAACTAACTCTCGACTTGTAGGAAAACTACTGAGGTCTATTTCGAAGAAATATAATATGAAAGTGGTTGCCATAGAAGAGTCTAAAGATGTTGATAACATTGAGTTCAACACCTTAGTTGGAAACCTTAAGCAGTATGAGATGGAACACCTTGATTCCAACTCAAAAGAGAAGAATGTTGCCTTTTCCTCCGATACTAATCCAGACAACGACGAAGATGATGAGGAGTTTGATTTCAATGGGATTCTGAAAAAGATGGAATCCCTTACGCTTGAGGAAGACGAATTGTCGTTTGTTACCCAACGTTTCAATAGTTTCTTGAAGAAAAAGAAGAATAGCCTTGAAGGCTCAAGTACGAAGACCAGACACAGGTGTCTACACTAAAATTTACTGGACGTGCTCTTCCCAGATCTCAGTCCACATCCTCAATTCCCAATGCATCTAACCCCACGAGACCGCTCAGTGAGGTGCAATGCCATGAATGTAAAGGTTGGGGACACTACAAGAATGAATGTCCTAACACTCTTAGGAAGAAAAGCATGGTTTCTACTGACTTCACTGAGGATGTCAATGATCTCGAGTCAACTGAACCTGTTCCATCATTGTTTACCCATGTTGTGTGGGACGATGACGTCCATGTTGATATCCTTGAAACCAACATCGTATGCTTGAATGCTGAAACTACTGATTACCATAAGGAATACGAGCTGTTATGTGTTTAGCACCAGCAACTGTTTGTCAGCTGGGGAAAACAGGTACTCAAGGTCAAGGATCTCATGAAAGAAGTAGAAAAATTGACCAAATAAAAGGATGACCAGCTTGACATAATTGTCCGTTTTGAAACATCTCTTACGAAGAAGGATGCTGAGTTAGAAAAGACGAAAACCGAGTTGACAAAGGTCCAAGGAACCATATCAAATCTGAAGAAAGGCAAGGCGAAGCTTGATGAAATCTTAGAGATGAGCCTCGAAGCATAGAATTGGTTTTAAACCTAATCAGCCAACGCAAGTTTCAAGTTAAGAATAGAAATCTTCCAAACGCTACAAAAAGCGATGGAGACAGTTCGTGTGCCATCATTGTTGTGACCAGGGCTCATTAAGCCTTTTTGCTGGAAGATCATAGGCGAGAGAAGACACTTTCAGAGAACTGATCGAGGATTTTTTAGCACTCTAAGAAATCTTCTCCGCAATAGTACGAAGTCGATTGTAGAGCGGTAAGTTTTCCCGAGTCGTGTCTCTCGAGGATAGATATTATCGGCAGTCGGTGGTTTTAGTTATTCTCTTGTTAAGCTAAATTAAACTAATCTACTCCTAAGAAAGTATTAAGTCATTGGTTTGATTTGAGTTTTGAATTTAAAAGAAAAATTTTATGAAAATAATGAAAATCAGGATTTAGGGTGTTCGGTTCGTCTCCACGATTAATTGGTTTTTACCGAGCACTTGATCCACAATTCGAGGTTGTCAATCCTAAATTATCAACTAAGTGCTGGGGTCGTCAATCCCAATTCTCGATAAGCTCCGATTAATGGTTCTAAATGAACCTTGACCTTAAACCCATAGTTTCTAAATTAGTTGCATCAAGAAAAACTTACAATTAAAAGAGAAGTCATGGAGAGAAAATCAAAGCATTTGAAATTGAAATTGGTCAAAAGCATTAAATTGAAAAGAAAGTCAAATCACCAAAGAGGAAATCTTCATACATCTTCATACTAAAGAGGTAAAAAGTTTCAAACCAACATCCATGGAGTTTTGAAAGAAAAAAAAAGGCAAGAGGAATTAAATTGCAAGAACAACAAGACAAACCAAATCTAACAACATACCCTAAGCAAATTCAACTAACAAACACAACACAACAGCATGAACAATAAATCAATAACTAAGCATAAAAGTAAAGGGAAAGAAAACTACCAATTTCATTGAACACCAAAAGCTTCAAATCCAAATTACAACCTTCAAAAGCAACCAAATCTTCAGTACAACAAAGAGCAACAAGTAAAGGAGATTGTCACCCTCTCCAATACTTGCCAACTAAAACTAACCTAACTAAGCTAACTAAACTACATTAACTAAGAATTAATCTAGGATTTTAATTGCAAGAGAAAAGAAATGCTTGGAGGAGATGGCACTAGGTCCAAAACCACCAAGGAGAGGTCTTTTTCTTGTGGATAATGGGTGGGAAGCATCTATAGGTCAATCAAGGGCAAAATGGTCCTTTTTTCCGCCAAAATCACACATCCTCAGCATTTCAGTCGATCGACTGACTTGTTTAAACGCCCCAAACTTTCTGCCGAGCAGTCGATCGACTGACAAAAATACGGAATCAGCCATCAATGTCTTCATATGAAATCTAGCCCTTCCTCTTGGCTTTCATTTAGCGTTTGATTTGTGTCATTTGGAATTTTCCTCCGAGAGTTATGGGCTCCGTACCAAAACCTGCCACAAGCGAGGCCACGGCGAACCGTCTCCACTTAAAGCTGATTTTTGCCATTCTTAAACTCAGAATTTGGGATTGTTGTAAACACAAGAGTTTTAGAATTTTTTTTTCTCAGCTTTCCAATGATATAAGGTGGAGGCAAATGGCACAAGTGGTTTTGGAGTTATGCTTGCATTACGACAACTGAGACATCGACCAAGCGAATGCATGAGGTGACAATGAAAATGGCCACATTTCTCGTCATTTCCGGTCGATCCTCACACCAAAGACATGTCGTGGAATGGCAATGAGTGTCTCGGGTTCGAATCATCTTCCGACCTCATCGTGGGCCCACTTTGACCAGAGTTGACCTTCAAAATAAAAACTAATAAAAAAAACTAAGAAAATATAAGAAAAACTACTAAAAACAAAGAAAACACTACAAAACCTAAAACTAACAAAATAGGCCAAAACGACTTTGAATACCCATAAATGCAAGCAAAATACATGCAAACGCAACACAAAAAGGTAACAAAAATACGTACAAAAAAGTATAAATCAACCACTCCACACTTAGAATGATTGCTTGTCCTCAAGCAATACTAATCAAGAATTACGAAACTATCCTCGGATGATCCTAAACTAATGCAAAAACCTAATTTGAGACGTCGTATGCTACAATGCTTGTTAACTTGGCTAAAAGGACGACAATGATGCGTTGACAAATAAAGTTTAGATCGACTCCCGAAACCTAAAAGTACTAGGTAACCCTCCAAGTCGGTCCCCTCGTCCTTGCCCCGGCTAAGGTCTATCCACGGTCGAACCGTTAATCGGCTCCCTACTAGCCCCGATCGTCCACAACTCTCTATAACAAACAAAATCTAAAAAAAGGAAAAAGAGGAGTTTATTACTTAATAACTACAAGGATTTATAACTTATCCTTGTTTATTCATCATCTTTTCACTTTGTTTTCTTCTTCTTTTTTTTTTTTTTTTTGTTTTTTTTTTTGGTACCTAAGGAAATAAGGTACTTAAATACAAGATAGATACAAAGAGAAATCAACGGCTCCGACCACTCGTTGCTACTAGCAACTTACAATATTTTTGATCGAGCACATGGAGCAATTGACGACTCCAAAATACAAAACAAAATCTTATAGAGAGTGTTCGACGATGAGGCTAGTTGAGGCACTAGTTCTTAATTGAGCTCAATGATAGCAAGAAGGTAAAGCCGAACAAAGTTCCTAACGAGTCAAATTACCTAAGTACACTAAATCCGATCGAAAATCTAAACTCCCTAACCAAATCATCAAAACTGCGTCACTTCGCCAAGGATCCAAGCAAAATAACACACACACTACTCAAATTAACACAAGCAAGCATGCATCAACTTAAAAAATCCTAAGAAGAACCCTAACCACCACCCCACACTTAAAGCCTAGCAATGTCCTCATTACATATTAAGCTAGAAAAATGCGGTAAAAAGTGTATGGGAAAAGGAAACACCCCTATCTCCGAGCTTGTGGTGACGTGGTCGTGCATAAGTCCTCTCCGGGAGTTGAGGCAAGCAACCTACAAGAAAAAAACCAAACGGGGGGTTGCAAAAATAAAATACGAATAAAAAGTTTTTTTTTTTTGAATTTTCTATTTTTTTGGATTTCCTTTTTTATTTATTATTTTTTTTTTTACAAATTGGGCTGCCTCCCAATAAGCGCTACTTTAACGTCTATAGCTCGACGGTTTATACAATTGGTGATTTCTGGGATCCAAGAAGAGGTGGCGATCGTGCCATGCCTTGGTGTTCTCGAGTAGACACACTAGGTGACAAAAATCACCAAGGCGGGCAAGTCGAGCAAGCCGGTAGGTCAAAGCAACAAAAGAGCGGGCTTGCTTCGGGGGTCGGAAGAGGGAGTAGTCGACCACCCAAATGTGATCATCCCACAATGGGTCGACGTACTCCTTCGTCTCCCCGACCGTAATCTCCTCTCTCTCGACTTTAGAAGTAGTCGTAGTCGGGCACGAGAGAGTAGGATCCAACACATCCCCCACTACCTCTTCCACTTCCACTTGGTCAAGTAGCAACAAAGCATCGGGTGGTGGCAAAAGAGGCTCGATTAACTCCACATCCTCCAAAACTGGCACAACTTCATCATCCTTGACAAAAGAAAGTAAGCTCGACAATCCAAGTGCCGTTGGAGACCCCAAAAATAACCCCCCCCCTCACGTTCCTCTACAACTTCTTCACAAAACACGAGAGGGGTAACGTCGATCTCCGAACCTTTCTCCTCACCCTCTATCTCCACCTCCGTGCACACCTCTTTCAAAAGACCGTCAAAAGTTGCATTGCCAACCACAATGGTGGGATCCACCACATCGAAGATGGGCATCTCGTCAAGACACGGTCTTTTAAGCTCCTCCACTTTGTTGGAAATTTTCTCTACTCGAGTCTCCATGCGAGCAAGGCATTCATCCAATTGTTGAATCACCTCCACGAGCTCGGATGAGAGAGGCTCAAAGTCCGGGAGTTGGGGCATAGACGAATCTTGAAAAAGTGAGGTGTAAGGGTCGTCATTCGGAGTATACGAACTCGAGGTGGGTAGGTCGTAAAATTCGTAGCTCCAAGAATATGAATCATGAATTTGGGGAGAATACGAGTCAAATCTTTGGTAAGAAGAAGGCGGGGCGAGTTGAGCATATAGATCGTCAAAATCTGGATCATAAAGACCACGAGTCGGTGCATACGGATCCATGCTCGGGTTGTGGGGATATGAAATCGGTGGAGAATAAGAAGGGCTTGTGCCAAAATAATCGAAAGAGGGGGCCCATTCTTCACCAATCGAAGTGTACGGGTCATCGAAAGTCAAGGGGACCCGATAGCTTGGGGGAGTGGTGTATGGATTTGGATACTCGGGAGTTTGGATGTAAGGGTTTGGGTATTTGGGAGTTTGGATATAAGGGTCGTCGTATGACAAACTAGCTCGGTAGTTTGCCATCCTCGGCCGGATCAATCGAGCGGCGGAGGCATCCTTTGATCGTCGTGAGTGTAGGCGGGCGGCATCGGGCTCCCCGAATGAGTACCTTGCAAACACAACACTCAACAAAGGATTACGAGCATCGAAAGTAAAACAACAATTTAAACTAACTAACTAACTAAGATAACAAGAGAAATAATTAAAAACACCTTTTCCCTTAATCTATCCCCGGCAACGGCGCCAAAATTTGATCGAGGATTTCTTAGAACTCTAAGAAATCTTCTCCGCAGTAGTACGAAGTCGATTGTAGAGCGGTAAGTTTTCCCGAGTCGTGTCTCTCGAGGATAGATATTATCGGCTGTCGGTGGTTTTAGTTATTCTCTTGTTAAGCTAAATTAAACTAATCTACTCCTAAGAAAGCATTAAGTCATTGGTTTGATTTGAGTTTTGAATTTAAAAGAAGACTTTTATGAAAATAATGAAAATCATGGTTTAGGGTGTTCGGTTCGTCTCCACGATTAATCAATTTTTGCCGAGCACTTGATCCACAATTCGAGCTTGTCAATCCCAAATTACCAACCAAGTGTTGGGGTCGTCAATCCCAATTCTCGACAAGCTCCGATTAATGGTTCTAAATGAACCTTGACCCTAAACCCGTAATTTCTAAATTAGTTGCATCAAGAAAAGCTTACAATTAAAAGAGAAGTCATGGAGGGAAAATCAAAGCATTTGAAATTGAAATTGGTCAAAAGAATTAAATTGAAAAGAAAGTCAAATCACCAAAGAGGAAAGCTTCATATATCTTTCAAGAGCCCAAGAGTTTGTTTATACTGAAGAGGTAAAAAGCTTCAAACCAACATCCATGGAGTTTTGAAAGAAAAACAAAGGCAAGAGGAATTAAATTGCAAGAACAACAAGACAAACCAAATCTAACAACATACCCTAAGCAAATTCAACTAACAAACACAACACAACAACATGAACAATAAATCAATAACTAGGCATAAAAGTAAAGGGAAAGAAAACTACCAATTTCATCGAACACCAAAAGCTTCAAATCCAAATTACAACCTTCAAAAGCAACCAAATCTTCAATACAACAAAGAGCAACAAGTGAAGGAGATTGTCACCCTCTCCAGTACTTGCCAACTAAAACTAACCTAACTAAGCTAACTAAACTACATTAACTAAGAATTAATCTAGGATTTTAATTGCAAGAGAAAAGAAATGCTTGGAGGAGATGGAACTAGGTCCAAAACCACCAAGGAGAGGTCTTTTTCTTGTGGATAATGGGTGGGAAGCATCTATAGGTCAATCAAGGGCAAAATGGTCTTTTTTTCCGCCAGAATCACACATCCTCAGCATTTCAGTCGATCGACTGGAAAGTCAGTCGATCGACTGACTTGTTCAAACGCCCTAAACTTTCTGCCGAGCAGTTGATGGACTGACAAAAACACGGAGTCAGCCATCGATGTCTTCATATGAAATCTAAACCTTCCTCTTGGATTTCATTTGGCATTTGACTTGTGTCATTTGGAATTTTTCTCCGAGAGTTATGGGCTCCGTACCAAAACCTGCCACAAGCGAGGCCATGGCAAACCATCTCCACTTAAAGCTGATTTTTACCATTCTTAAACTCAGAATTTGGAATTTTTGTAAACACAAGAGTTTTAGACATTTCTCTCATCTTTCCAATGATATAAGGTGGAGGTAAATGGAACAAGTGGTTTTAGAGTTATGCTTGCATTACGACAACTGAGACATCCACCAAGCGAATGCATGAGGTGACAATGAAAATGGCCACATTTCTCGTCATTTCCGGTCGATCCTCACACCAAAGACATGTCGTAGATTGGCAATGAGTGTCTCATGTTTGAATCATCTTTCGACCTCGTCATTGTCCCACTTTGACCAGAGTTGACCTTCAAAACCAAAACTAATAAAAAAACAAAGAAAATATAAGAAAAACTACTAAAAACAAAGAAAACACTACAAAACCTAAAACTAACAAAATAAGCCAAAACGACTCCTAATACCCATAAATGCAAGCAAAACACATGCAAACGTAACACAAAAAGGTAACAAAATGCGTACAAAAAAGTACAAATCAAGAACTAAATGCGGCTGCAAAATCCAATGTTGGTTTCCGTCATACCAACATCAATACCAACACCAGATTCAAACAAGTGTGGGTGAAGAAAAGTAACGTCAATTGCAATATGATCCATACCTCCCTTAAGTCCCACGTCCCTAGAGCCTGGTATTTCGATAGTGGATGCTCCAATCATATGATTGGGTCAGAAGAGCTTCTTTCCAACATTGACAGATTTCGAGGTGGAAAGGTAAAGTATGGTGGAGGCGCAAATGGCCAAATTATTGGTCAAGGAACTCTCCATGTTCCTGGCGTTGTAACCCTGGAAAATGTGTTGCTAGTAGAAGGTCTTACTGCAAATTTGATCAGCATAAGTCAACTGTGCGACGGAGGCTTTAGTGTCAAATTCAACTGTGAGAAGTGTGAAGTCTATGAGGAGAACGGTCCATGTATCCTTGTTGGACAGAGGACTTCCGATAATTGTTATCAAATCAATAGTAATGCTTTTTTCAAGTTATCTCAACTAAGTGATGCTGAGGTGTGGCATCAAAAGCTTGGGCATGTCAACTACAGGATTATGGACAGGTTGGCCAAATAGGAAGCTGTGAATAGGCTACCTAAGCTTAACACCAAGATCATTCCTGTGTGCGAGGCGTGCCAGAAAGGAAAGCAGGTCAGGGTGCCACATCCAGTTCAGCAAAGTCTCACTACATCATCCTGCTTTGAGCTCCTTCACATGGACCTCATGGGACCGCTCGAAGTCGAGAGCCTTGGTGGTAAGAGGTATGTTTTGGTTATTATCGATGATTTTTCTAGATTCACTTGGGTAGAATTTCTTAAAGAAAAATTTGAAACTTTTGAGGTATTCAAAAAACTTGCAAAGAAGCTGTGTGTAAGGTTTAATGTGAACATTGCTAGGATTAGAACTGATCATGGAAAAGAATTTGAAAATGCATTTTTCTCAAAATACTGAACTTCAGAAGGCATAAATCATGAATTTTCTCCACCTATTACTCCACAACAACATGGCATAGCTGAACGAAAAAATAGAACTCTTGCTGAGATGACTAGAACTATGCTCATTTCCAATGACATAGTAAAACATTTTTGGGCTGAAGCAATGAACACTGCATGTCATATTACAAATAGGGCTTATTTTAGACCAGGGTCATGTGCTACTCCCTATGAGTTGTTGATGGGTAAAAAACTGAACTTGAGTTATTTCATGTGTTTGGATGTATTTGCCATGTGCTCAACGATAGAAATCATCTAGCTAAACTGGACTCAAAGAGTGATAAGTGTATTTTCATGGGTTATTCCCGAAATAGTCATGCATATAGGTTGTTTAACCTTATAACTTGAAGCATGTTTAAGTCAGTAAATGTCAAGTTCGATGATCTAACGAGTGGAGTCAAATCTACAGAGGATAATGATCTATTTTATGATCAAAATCCTCAAGAAAATGTCACTCCTCCTTCAGATGATAGTGCAGGTATTAGAACAGAGATGCAGGTGCTGAACCTAGAGAGTTGAGAGATGTTGATACCAATGTTGATACTGGGATCTCAACATCAGAACCAACATCAAGACAAGCCACCGCAGAACCAGATTCTGATTCAGAAGAAGAAGATCCAGCTGATCCCATTGATCTTCATCAGAGGGATATTCCATCCAGAATCCAGAAAAACTACCCCGTGGTCTAAATTATTGGAGATTTAGATGAAAGGAGCAAAGGAAGGCGACAGATAGATTCTAAGGAAATGGTCAGTTACGTATGTCTGTCTACTAATTGTTCTAAGATTCGTGAGTCTTTGTACCTTTCTAAAACAGAGCCTAAGCGTGTGGAGGATGCACTCAAGGATGATTTCTAGATAAGGGCGATGCAAGAGGAGCTTCACCAATTCGCCAAAAATGATGTTTGGGATTTAGTTCCACGTCCAGAAAATTCCCACGTGACAGGAACAAAATGGATATTCAAGAACAAGACTGGTGAGGCTGGAAACATCGTAAGGAATAAAGCTCGACTAGTTGCGCAAGGGTATACACAAATTGAAGGAATCGATTTTGATGAGACATTTGCCCCTGTTTCCCGCATTGAGTCGGTAAGACTTTTGCTTTCTGCTGCTTGTTATTTGAAGATTTCATTGCATCAAATGGACATTAATAGTGTTTTTTGAAATGGAGTCTTGAGTGAAGAAGTGTATGTTGAGCAGCCTAAAGGATTTGTGGATCCTCAAAAACCAAATTTTGTTTTAAAACTGAAAAAGGCTCTTTATGGTTTAAAACAAGCTCCAAGAGCTTGGTATGAAAGGCTAACTCAACATTTGCTTTATTTGAACTTTAGATGAGGGGAAGTTGACAAAACTTTTTTCCTTCTTAAATCCAATAAGCACATCTTAATCGTCCAAATTTATGTGGATGATATTATTTTTGGATCCACTAACGAGCAGATGGTCAAGGAGTTTGTTACTCGAATGTCCGATACATTCGAGATGAGCATGGAAGGTAACCTCTCATACTTCCTTGGTTTACAAATCAAACATCTTGATGACGGTATTTCCCTTTCCTAGTCTAAATATTCTAAGAACTTAGTTAAAAAGTTTGGTTTAAAAAGTGGAACTCACAAGAAAACGCCACTGGGAAAAACTGTGAAGCTGTCGAGAGACGATGTTGGTAAGGGTGTTGATAACACCATGTACAGAAATATGATAGGGAGTTTGTTGTATTTGACAGCAAGTAGACCAGATATTATGTATAGTGTGTGCTTATGTGCTAGATATCAGTCTAATCCAAAAGAGTCACACTTAAAAGCAGTTAAAAGAATAATAAGGTATATGGCTGGTACAACTGAACTAGGTGTGTGGTACACAAAAGATACTGGTACTGAACTTGTAGGGTACACTGATTCGGACTGGGCTGGGGATGTGGTAGATAGAAAGAGCACTACTGGGGGATGTTTTTTTCTGGGTAATAATCTAATCTCTTGGTACAACAAAAAGAAAAATTGTATATCTCTTTCTACAGCTGAAGCCGAGTACATTGCAGCTGGAAGTGCGTGCACACAGTTACTGTGGATGAACCAGATGGTAGAGGACTACGGTCTGCACAGTAGTATCTTGACTGTGCTGTGTGACGATTCCAGTGCCATTGACATCTCAAAAAATCCAGTCCAATATTCTCGAATCAAACACATTGACATAAGGTACCACTTTATTCGAGACCTAGTTGAGAGGAAGATTGTTAGCCTTGAGCATATTGGAACAGATAATCAACTTGCTGACATCTTCACTAAGGCATTAGATTTCGAGACCTTCTCTCGTTTGAGAAGAGATCTCGGTATGTGCATTGTCTAACCAATGTTTTTTTTGTGATGTCGTGACACCCAATATCAACATCAGTCACAACATCTGTATACTTTTACATGTATTTTTATCTTTCTTTTCATACATAATCCTAATGCATTGAGTTTGATTAAAAGTGAGATAAGTTCCTATGTTGCAATAAAAGTGATGGCAAAAAGAACCAACCTCTTCAATTGGGTGATTGTGGGACTTGCCCGCAGAAGCTGGTTTTCTCCCAGGTCCAAAAATAAGAGTTGTTTTAACAGCATTTGCTGAAGATTAAAAGATTCAAATCCCTTCAAGGATGAAGAAAACCTGGATACAAATTAATCCAATCTTTAAATTTCACCTTCTTGAGAGATCTTGACGTAGTCATTAACTTGGGTTAAGGGGTAAGTTTCCATTGACTTCACCTGAGGCAATGTTGGTTTATAATGTTGTCAGTAATAAAAAGCAACATTAAATCAAGTGACTGGAATCATAATTTTTTTGTATATTCTTTTAGGTCATGAATTTTAGGCATCCCATAGGACATTCATACTTTGTGAAGATGCCATCTTGCTGTGCGTACTGTTGATTGTGTTCTTGTTTTTCTTGAAATCTCTTAATTTTGTTTTGAATCTAGCTAGCTAAGTGTTTCAGTGGAGTTAAAATCAGACGGCTGGATAGGTAATAACGAGGCAAATTTGGTGAGTGAAAATTAACATTACACAAGATTGATACTATTGGGCTGATGGTTTATTAAATCCAGCTTTATATTTCGGCCAATTCTATAACTTGAGTTGTGCAAATTTTTTTTTTTAAAAAGGAAGAGATAATTGTTGTAGTGGGTGTGGTCAAGTGTCCTACATTAAGGGGGAGTGGTTGTGTGTTAAAATGAAATAAAAATTGTGCTTAAGCATAAAAATTCGTTGGATAGTAAAATTGGGGATTTTTTTCCTTTTATTTTCTTGTTTTTTCTCTCCTTAAGCAACAGTCACTTTTTGGAAGCTTAAAAATCTGAAACTTTTTACCGTTTGATCATTACCCTCTGCCAATTGAACTCTCCAGCCCTCTTACCTCTCTCCAATTCTCTCAATTTTCTTGTTTTCTCTGGTGTTTCTGAGATTTGTAGGATGACGAACTTGCCGCCGCCTTCATCTGTTCCAGAATTACCGGTAGAGTTCCGCCGCCCCATGAACAGGTCCCTGTGCCCTATGTGAAAATTGGAGGCCTGGATATACGCGCCGAAATTGGTGGTGGTTCTTCTTCCAACCCACCACCGGTAGCAACATCACCGCCTCGCTCGTCGCCGCTCGAATTTCAACATGTTGTCCCTACTCCATCACCGGTTGATGCCGTTCTTGTTTCACAGGTGTTCCCAGGTCAGCCTGGGAATGAAATTGATGTTGATAATCCCCCGGATTTAGCTTTTGTTGCTGAGACGTTTGGAAGAGTTGGTACCCCTACTCTTAAACGGTCCCGATGCCTGCGCAATATTCTTCCCGGACTTGTGCCGCCTGCCATTCTGAAGAGCAAAGCTGGACCCCGCAACAATGTGCCAATTGAGCACATGAATCTAGCAGAGGACGTCATGGTAATGTCTGACCCTGACGATGATGACTACGTCCCTACTCCGGCGGAATGAGCGGTGCCTCCGTTCCTTTCGGCTCCTAGTCCATCGACAAAGATGACGCCTTGCCGGAAACAGCTTGTGAGGAAGGCCAACAGAAGATCTAGCCCGGCAAAAGTCAAAGTTTTTCCTGGCTCTACTAAAATAGAGTATTCATACCCTCCCTACACTATTTTGGATTTTATCACCGGAGAGGTGACTAGTTCATCTAAGCTACCGACTGATAGTTCTCCTCCATCCCCTGTTCGTGATGATCAACCCGAGTTTGATCCGGATTTTTTTGAGTATTCCCCTGACTCCTCATTTGATATTCCTCTACGTGATATACTTTCTGCTTGCAAGAAGGAAAAGAAGAAGACAAAGGCAGCGTGTAAGGCCGATGTTGGTTCCCCGATACCAACATTGCCACAGGAAAAGTCTGCCTCGTCCTCCAGTTCCGCTGCCGCTGATGCAAGTTCCCCTGCTCATACTTCGCCTCCACCTACGACTTCTGATCACTCCGAGTCCTCTAGGGGTGCTGCTTCTCAGACCCCTGAGCTTGAGGATATGGTGCCCCTTTCGGAAAAGTTCTTAACTGCCGAGGCTGCCGAGTTGTTTGCCACTTACCAGACCCGCCACTTGATCACCGAGCGCCGAGTCCTGGTTGAACAATTTGAGAAACTTAATCTAATTGCCTTTCTTCAACACAAAGGTGTGTATTCGACCGTTACAACTGCCATGCATTTTGTACGAGATGTCGTTGTCGAGTTTTATGCCAATCTTTTGCCATCTATGGTCGATTTGGAGTCTGTCAATTATGGCAAAGTATATGTGTGTGGCAAATTATTTTCTTTTACCCCTGCTTTGATTGATGAATTATTTGGGACTGAAGGATACCGGGGTGATTCAACGGTGGATGATATGAATGAGGTAACTTCGTTTCTGTCTGGTGGTTTGGTTAGTGTGTGGTTTGAGCTGCTACCTAGCACTCACCTTTCGTCTCTTTACTCTATTATGCACAAGATTGCGATTTGTAACTGGGTTCCCTCCAAGAAGACGACTTGTGTTACGCGGCCTCAGGCCCAGTTCTTGTATATGCTTGGGAGAGGAATCAAGTTTCATTTTGGCCAGCATGTTTTTGATATTATTACTAAGTTTGCCACCACGAAGTCCGCGAACTCGTTGTGTTTTCCTTCTTTGATTTTCAGCTTGCTGGAGAACCAAGGTTTGACACTTCGTCCCGATGATGTGATCACGGGTGAGGCGGATTGGTTTGCTTTAAGAGGCCAGCATACTACAGGTGCTGGAGTTATTGATCTGCCGTGGCAAGTCCCTTTCCGGGCTAATGTTGCTAGAGATATTGGGAGGGATGATCCTAACATGGTCCGCCTTTCTGCGCAGGTCCTTCGTGCACATGTGGCTTCCATTGATTTGCAGATGACTCAGCTGAAGGCTCTTCGTTGCTCTCTCTTGGAGGCCCTTTCGCTTTCTGGTCAAAAAGGGGGAGAAGATATTGATGCGGATAACGAAGCTGTTGATGAAGATGCTGCTGGAGATGATGTTGGTGGAGAAGATGCTGTTGCTGCCGAAGCCTTGGCCAGTCTTGCTCAGGAAAAGCGAAAGAAGTGAATTCGCTCTCGCAACAAGGCTTTGAGGAAATTGAAGAGGATGCAGAAGAAGAAGAGGAAGGATAGGGGTGAAGGAGCTTCGACATCCCCTCATCGTTCGAAGAGGGTTCGAAATCAATAAGTTCAATTTTTGGTTTGTTTGTTTTAGTTGATGTTTTTCTAAACAATGTTGGTTTGCACTGTTGGGATGATTTTGAACAACATTGGGTGTTTTGTTTAGGGGGAGTTTTCTAACTTAGGGGGAGTTAGTATTTTTATTTTCATTTGTGTTTGCGTCGTAGTGTTTTGTTCAGAAAGGCAAAAGGGGGAGATTGTTGAGGAATTTATTCTTGGCAATAATTCCTATTTTGTTATTTGCCTTTCTTAGGCACAAAATTAATTAGGAACTCTAGATTGTGTTTCCTAGTTTATTTATAGGACTTTATTTTCCTAGATTGTGTCTAGATTTTAGTATGCTTATTTACCAAGTTTAGAATTCTAGGATTGTCTATTTAAGACAAGAAGAACTCTAAAGCTTGGGACGACTTTCACGCACGGGACTTCTGAAGACGAAGCACGACAAAGCAGAAGACGCACTGCAAGGAGAAGAACACGAAGACTACTTGGATCCACTGTTCGAGATCGACAAGCTATTCGAAGTTGCGTGACCAACGGAGAAGAGCTTGTTCAACCTAGGCGACAAGTATTTAGTATCATGTGTTTTGATACTTTAGTTTTCATATATTACTTAATATTTTTGTATTGATCGAAAAACAACAAAGTAATATAGTTTTCAGGTTTGTACACCCAATTTCACAAGTACTTTTACTTGTGAGCTGAATTTGTTTTATCGTGTTCTTAAATTTTATTTCCGCTGCATATTATTTATTTTACTCTGGTAGATGTTGTTAATCAGTGTTGTTTAACATTGATAACAACATCGTTAATCTGAGACTTATTTTGAAAACCATAGACCTTCAAATTTAACAGACACCACTCAAATCATGTTCATATTAACTTTATAATTCATGAGGTGAAATTAATTTAACTCTTGTAATCACGATGAATTGCGATTGCAGTAACGTTGATTTTAGAGCCCTGTTGATGATTGGAGAACATTTGAATGGCTTGGAGGCAAGAAGGCCACAACTTGATGCATTACTGAGTTAGCTAACCGTTTAAAATGAGCCTAATGTAGCAAGTGTTGCCTCTGAAGAGATGGAGTACAATGAAATATCTGATAGTAGTCTTGTTACTGAAGAAAAAAAATCCGAGGATTCATCTGCTGCTGTTGGTCGAAACAATGTCATTAGTCAGGGTGCTGAATGTAGTCAGCTTCAGGGAAAAGGGAAGGGCAAGAAGAGTAAGAAGTCAAGAAAAGGGAAAGGAGGCCGAGGAAAATAAGTCGATTATTTATTTTTACTTGGGGAGTGAATATTTTGTTATTGCTATGAAGGTACAGACTATGCCACTCTTTATAGTGCTCATCATATTTTTGATGACTTTCTGCAGGCTTTGAACAGTAAACTTTTAAAAGCTAAAAATAGAAATACTAAAGGAGGTCTTAGAAAGGAACTTAAGACTCTATCCAAAGAAGAGTGTAAAAGGTAGCAGCTGGCATTGACTGGTGTAATTAAGAATGCAGATGTGGCGTTAACAAACTTGACCGATGCGTCGTCTAAGAAGTTGGATGTGTTTTCGTCGATTTGGTCATTATTGATGAAGCTGCACAGGCGTTAGAAATATCATGCTGGATTGCTCTTTTGAAGGTAATTATAGAATATTACAAATTGTCAAGCAAGTGACATCCAAGATGAGGTATCGCAATTCCAGCATCATCAGGCGATGTATTTGTTTCTTCTTCTTATTATTGTTATTTGTATCTGATATTCTGTATCAGTTGAAATTAATGGCATAATTGTGTAACGTTGATAGTTGACAATGATTTTTGATGACTGAAAAATAAGAATGATCAGTAATTATTATTGAATTTTGGTGTATGTATTGTGATATAAATAGTATATTCATAATATTTATTATTAGTGATTTTGGTATTTTCCTGCTTTCATTTTATTTTTTATTTAATTTTCTAGAAGGTAAGTTTTGTATACCTGTTTTAGAAGGTATTTTTCAATATCCATTCTGGAAAAAAAGTTTTAGAACTTATGTTTTGAAATCCGTCTAGAAAATAGACTTTTTAAATTGTATATTTAAAATCCGTCACTACTACAAAAAATGCCACTGGAACGAGGGTATAGGCATCGGTTGTAGTAAACAACCGATGCCTAATGTCGCGCGGGGTCTTTTTTATAAATAAAAAAAGTTATAAGTATCGGTTGTTAAGCAGAAACCGATGCCTATGGTCGCGTGGGGTTTTTGTTTGTAATAAATAAAAGTTATATGCATCGGTTTTACCAAACAACCGATGCCTATAACAATTCGGGAAAATTTATGTGCATCGGTTATTTAGATAAAACCGATGTCTATAATACATAGACATTGATTAGTCAACACAACCGATGTCTAAACTTAAATATGAGCATGGTTGTTAATTTTAGAACCGAAGGATGTGTTAAATTAAAATGTTAAATAATTAACATTTTACTGCATTATTACTACCAAAAAAGAACAAAAAAAATCAAAAGAAGAAGCAAGAAGACAGAGAGATTATCGCGCACAGAGAGCGAGAGCGGGCGAGAGAGAAAAAAAATAGCGTCGGCAAACAGACAATCAGTGTCATACCCAAGCGTGCTCGAATTTCCAATTTTCGATTCTGAATGTTACCCTACTTACACGGCCTCCCTTGAATATAAGCCCTTCACGTAATTTACCTTTACCAGTTTTGGGGATTTTACCCTCCTTTTTTTCCCCTTGAAAGTTCAAATGGATGTTAGAAAATGGAGAACATATAAAATAATACTAAACTCACAAGATATAGAAGTGGAGGAATAAAACTTGATATATTATTATTCTTGATACTTTTTCCTTCTCTTACAAATAACTCCAAGACTTGGAGTATTTATACATGAATGACAAACACCCTTCATCTTCATGTAAATAAATATGATAAATCAAGAGACTCAAACTAATTAACTCTATCTAATTAATTAGGACCAACCAAGAGACTATGCCCAATTAAATTAGAATATGGACCAACAAAAAATATTAAAAGAAAAGAAACTCTTCAAATCCATGCAATGAATTTGGTTTATTGTTTTTCAACACCCTATCTTAAACTAAATTCATGACTCCAAGTGAAAAACGTAATTTATTGAAAACGTCGAACTTCAAAGCTTTCGTGAAGATATCCGCAGCTTGGTCTTGTGACCTCACGTATTCAAGCCTCACTTCATCCTTTGATACGTACTCACAAATAAAAATTATACCTCGTATCAATATGCTTACTTCTATCATGAAACACCAGATTTTTTGCCAACGCAATAGCCAATTTATTATCAACATAAATCTCCGTAGGATTCTCTTGTGACAAATTTAAATTCTTCAACAACCTTCTCAACCAAATAGCATGGAAAACACATGAAGTCGCCGCAACATACCGCCTCACACGTAGAAAGTGTCACTATAGGTTGTTTCTTCGAATTCCAAGTAAATGTGGAATTTCCCATAAAGAAAACAAATCCGGTCGTACTTTTACGACTATCAACATCACCGGCCCAATCACTATCGCAATACCCAACAAGCTCAAAAATGTGAGATGAATCATAAAATATTCCATGAGCAATCGTACCTTTAATATAACGAAGTATTCTCTTGGCCACCTTCAAATGTGACGTAGTAGGAGCTTCCATGTGTCGACTCACAAGTCCAACACCAAAAAGAATATCCGGTCTCGTACACGTCAAGTACCTCAAACTTCCAACAAGACTCTTCAAAAATGTTGGATTAATTTTCTCACCATCATCATGTGAAAGATAATTTAACTCCACATTGCACGGGGGTGCTGACCGAATTGCAATTTTCCATCTCAAGTTTCTTGAGAATTTCTTTCGCATAAGTTTCTTGAGAAATGAATATTCCATCATCTCTTTGCTTCACCTCAATGCCAAGATAATAAGACATCAACCCAATGTCCATCATCTCAAACTCCTTCTCCATGACTCTCTTAAAATCATCGAACATCTTTGGATTATTTCCTGTAAAAATCAAATCATCCACATACAAACAAACAAGCAACATATCACCATTTTTATTCTTTTTTACATAAAGTGCATGTTCATGTGGACATTTGATAAAATTATTTTCTTGTAAATATTTATCAATTCGACTATTCCAAGAACGAGGGGCTTGCTTCAATCCATAGAGATCTTTCTTCAACTTTAACACTTTATTTTCATGTCCTTCAATAACATAACCCGGTGGTTGATCGACATAAACTTCCTCCTCCAAAAATCCATTCAAGAAAGCGGATTTTACATCCATTTGATGGATTTTCCAATTATTTTGAGCCGCAATTGAAATAATCAACCGAATAGTTTCAAGACGGGCTACGGGCGCAAAAACCTCATCGTAGTCAATCCCCGCCTTTTGCTTGTAGCCTTTCACTACCAATCTCGCCTTGTAATTCTCAACTTCACCTTTCACATTTCTTTTTATTTTATACACCCACTTCACTCCAATAGAGCTTTTGCCATGAGGAAGTGATAAAACTTCCCACGTATCATTTTTCTCGATCGCCTTAATTTCTTCATTCATGGCAAAACGCCATTTTTCATCACAAGCGGCATCATCATACTTAACAGGCTCGATTTCAGCAAATAAGCAAAATTGAGTGAATTGACTCAAGTTTGTTACCTCATCGGTACTATCGTACAAGTCGCGCAAGCTTCTAAATTTTTGAGGACCTTCACTCGAACTTGGGTCATCAACACGAGCATCTTGTGGTGGTGGCGTCGGTGGTGGTGTGTCTGGCTGCTCCGGGACTTCTTCATCGTCATCAAAAAATGGACTATTTTGATCATTTTTCTTTTGATCATTCCATTCCCACACGGCTTCTTCATCAAACTCAACGTCTCGACTTATCAAAATTTTACCATTGTTCGGATTGAACAACTTGTAGACTTTCGAACTTGGATCATAGCCGATGAAAATATATTTTACGCTTTTATCATCAAGCTTCGTTCTCTTTTGATCCGGAACATGCATGTAGGCAATGCTTCCAAAAACTTGTAAATGTGAAATAGTTGGCTTGTAACCACTCCAAGCTTCTTGAGGAGTTTTTCCATGTACACTCTTCGTATGACTTCGGTTCATCAAGTAAACCGCACAAGCAACGGCTTCCGCCCAATACTCCTTTGGTATATTTTTGCTTTTCAACATGCTCCTCACCATATTAAGGACGGTCCGGTTCTTCCGCTCGGCTGCACCATTTTGTTGTGGTGAATATGGAGTCGTCATGGGACGATAAATGCCATTTTTCTCACAAAATGACTTGAATTCATTTGATGTAAATTCGCCACCTCTATCGGAATGAAGAGCTTTGATTTGAAAGCCACTTTGTTTCTCCACTATCGCCTTGAATTTTTTAAAGGTTTCGAACACCTCCGATTTCTCCTTCAAAAAATACACCCATGTTAATAATCATCAATAAATAAAAAAAAATAATTACTCTTACCAAGTCAATGAGGTTTGATCGGTCTACACACATCCGAGTGTATCAACTCCAAGGGATCACTAGTGCAGAAACTGCATATCCAGAAGGGTAATTCTGCCTATCCAAAACGCCTTTTTTTACCCTTCTGGATTGGCAGACTTTCTAAAAGGGTAAAAAAAAACTGTTCTAGAAAATAATTTTTCTGTTCTAGAATGGTACCATCCTATACTTATCCGCCACTTTCCAGATTGGTTTTTTTCAAATATCGTTCTGGAATGTCCAACTTTCCAGAACGGTATTTTCAAATACCGTTCTGGAAAGTCTCTCTTTCCAGAACTGTATTTTAAAAAAAACGTTCTGGAAAGTACAACTTACCAGAACGGTATTTGAAAATACCGTTCTAAAAGTGTGACTTTCCAGAACGGTATTTTCAAATACCGTTCTGGTAAGTTACACTTTCCAGAACGGTTTTTTTAAAATACCGTTCTGAAAAGTCTCACTTTCCAGAACGTTATTTTTCAAAAACCGTTCTGGAAAGTGTAACTTACCAGAACGGTATTTGAAAATACCGTTCTGGAAAGTCCATTTACTAGAACGGTTTTACAAAAATTACCTTCTAGAAAGTTTAGAAAACTAAAAAAAAATTAAATGAAAGTAGGAATACACCAAAATCAATAATAATATTACTGATATTCAAATTAAAATCAAAACAAATAAAGCCTTTGTTTTTAACACTGATTGTTGAAGCAAAGTATACCTACCAAAAATCAATACAACAAAATATATCTTTAAGGGATAAATTTTGAGGCACACCAAACAGCAACAGCAAATAACAAGCTGTGCACGAGTGAGTCCTATAAAGTAGTTCCACCAAGAAAAAACATTACTACATCACCGGAAATCAAAAATTAGATAACAAAAAAATAAACTCAACTTATTCCATCTACAAACCAGGTCATGCAGCACAGCCGAGCTAAAAGACATGCAATGAGGAACTTAAGAAATGACGCTTAAAATTTCTCATCCATAGACTATGCTTGTGACCAAATTAAAACAACACAMATAGGAAAGATATCCCTTAATTGATGAGCCAATTACTCAAACTACACTATACCGAACAACAAAATTAATTATCATAAAAATAAACTAACAGTCTCTTTTGAAATTAATTGCAGTAACCTGCTCCCCAAGGCGATTGGATATGAGAAGGCATGGACCTGGAAAATTTTGGCATGGACCTGGACAAACTAAACCGAACCAAAACTTTAGCCTACCAAAATCATAATTCAAAAATCAAAGTTATAAACACTTAACACAAAATAAGTGGATTAAAAAAAATTATAAGGTTATAAGAGTACTTTTGATTTTCCATTTGTTAGCTTGGAGGGCAGAAATAATAACGTAGATTAAATCTAATTCTAGGATTAAGAATATTAATGAAGAAAAATGAAATGCAGAAAAACATTGTTATTAAGAGACAGCTTTGTACAATAGTTATCATGCCAAAACATGAGCTCTGTTGTTCATGCACTCAAATTCTATGAACCTAGAGAACTTAGCACAAAAAGTGTAGTGTCGTGTGCTTCAAGGCAAAATTTATTTTAATATCTATTAACTAGCATTTTCCAGTTCCGAGATCCTGTCCAATTTGAGCTCACAAGCATTGAAAGAAACAAAGTGATTTTAACATTTGAATTGGAAAAAGACAAGGGTACAAATAAAAATCTCAATTAAAGAGATGCTATTTTTAGAGAGCATAAACACCAATGTACCTCACCTGTATAGTTTGAATCATCATCATCAAACAAGATAAACTCAACAAGTTACAGTTATGTCATTGGCGACTAAAATTTGCATATTCTTTAGAAAGTCAGAACAACTATTGGCAAATTCCGAGAATTAAAAAAAAAAAAATGAATCAAAAGACGAATTGAACTCACAGTATAATCATTCTCCGAAAACATGTCCATCTTGAAGAAGGCTTTAATCACCACTTGACCAAGTACTCCCTCGTGGAGTTCACAGAGTCTAAGCTAGAAGATTCATCTGGAAGTAACGTCCAGCCATAGTGAAAACTTATTCTGAGAAATTGGGTCAAAATTGAGATTCATGTTGATCAATAATACAACAAAACATACATCATAAAAGTTGTCCAAAATAATGAGAAAACGCACAAGAGAAAGTTTTCAAAATAAAACCACATTAAAAATTCTCATAAAGTCTATCAGAAATCCACATTACAAACGGACGAACCTCGTGTACTACCGAAAGCTTTGACCAAATGATTAGTGCAGAAAAATGCTCTAACATGATCGGAATGATAAGGTGTAGCATGCACAAATATTACATATGTTAAAATCCATAATATATTTAGCATTTTAAATCACTTGGTATGAACATCAACAAACTAGATATTCAAAAAAAAAAATAATAAATATTTTTTTTTAGAAAGAGTAAAATGTTTACCATACTACCATTCGTAAATACAGAGATACGAACATATTAATGTAGGTTCAGAAAATGCTACTAGTCGTGGACTAATCATTCCATGCATGTTTTAGTTCATAGCAAATGTAGCTATTAAAACATTGTATGTGCTGAATTCACAGTAGGATGTTAATCAGAATCACAGAATGCAAATGCTCTCACAATGACAACAAACACCCCACAGTAATTTCCCAGACCATTATCCCTTTTGAGCTGCAAAGGGGGAATAAATGCAACTTCATGTGCTCATGATGAAAATGCAAGAGTAACTGAATTAAATTAAAAAAAATCAATGAAGTCTTGAGAATGAGAATGTATTCCAGATTCACTATGGTAACTAAGCAGTATTTTAAACATCAAACGTACCTCGAGACTTTCCAACCTCCTGTTTGAAGTTCAACGAAAGATAATGAGATGTAATTAATAATTATAATGAGAACATTTTAGTTTAACAGAAACAAATCGACACGTGTGAATTATCAACTACCGACCTTTTCGCCCGTTCTTTGGGCGTAAGTTGAGCGTATTTTGCAATCATTTCATCGATGTTGCTGAAACCAAATAAAACAAAATTTGTAAAGAAAAAAAAAGTGGACCCAAGAGCCGATTTCTTGGAAAGAAACCAAAAATAGCAAGACCCCATATATAGAAATTGATATACAAATACAACATATATATAGTAATTTCTCAAACTTCACTATATCAGCTTTAACTAGCCAACACAATAATGATCATAACATATAGTTCTTGAATTGGATATTCCATAAGCGAGCTTACAAATTCACAAAGTACCTTCGTTGACCACGAAAAATCGATGGCTTGCCAGTTGGAGAAAACATAATAAGGATAATATCAATGTCACATAATACAAAAATCTCCTGAGCTTTTTTCAAGATCCCAGCCCTTCGTTTGCCATACGTAACGTGATTTTTTTCAAGATCCCAGCCCTTCGTTTGCCATACGTAACCTGACGGCTACTCAGGCTCTCTAATCTTTGTATTTTCAATTTTACCCTTCCCATCCTACAAATGTACATTGTACAAATCATTCAGTCCTATTTGTAATGAAATAATAATCCAACTTCTCTAATAATAAATTTACTCAATCATTTCGATTTCCTTTTTCTTCAATCCTAACACTTATACTTAATTCCTTTTTATAGAATGAAAAAACAAAATCGTCTCTAATAAATTTGGATACACACAATCTTTCCACTTAAGAATTCATCTAGTATATAAAAAAAAAGAAGCAGGCCAAAAGAATTCCTGATCAAATATAAATGATCCTCTTTAATCCACCTGGTAATATATCTTTCAGCAATGCTCAGATTGGCCTACACCATTCATAGAAATTCCTGAATTGACACAAACAAGGGTTAAAAAAAAATGAAGCATGAACCGAAGAGAAACGAAAAATTACAGCCAATTGCTTAAAAATGAAAGGTGAAGTTTTGGATTATCACACTTGAGGATTTTGGCAGACGGATTATAACCCAGTTTTGCATGGTGGCATTAAGGTAATAAAAATATGTAGAAAGGCGGAAAGAACCTAAAAATGGGTTATCCATAATTATCCTAGAAGTAAACACACGTGAATTAATTTTAGATGAAACTTAAAAAACCCCACTATCCACAATGAATCCATCATTCACAGTTATCTGGGATAAAAGAAGCCAGCTGCTGTGTACAATTTGAAACTTCTTAAGAAACTTGAATCAATTTGTTTAATCTATACTCCCAATTTTACACGCAAACACTTAATTAAGAAAAACAAAATTCATCTAAACTAGAAAATGAATGCATTCGTCCAATCTTTATTTCTGTAACTAATAATCACCATGAATTAATACCCAACGGGAACCGTACAATTAAAAAAAGACTAATAATCACCATGAATTAATACCCAACGGGAACCGTACAATTAAAAAAAGCTTGGTTAGGGTCAAGAAGCTAACTCACTTCTAGAACGTGTTGCCCAATTTCCGCTCAATTACTTTCATCTCCGAACAGAGCCGAAGCCGAGCCGCGAAGTTCCCAATCGGCTCAAGAGCGGCTTCAGCCAGAAGGCTTCGCTTGATGAGGAAAAATGGACGAACAKATAGTYCTGCTTTCGTYAGCCAGAAGGCTTCMCTTGAAAAAACCTTGCGATAGGTGGTGCCGCCGGGCTCAACCGTCCAACCAACCTCGTCGCAGAGGGCCTTAAGKACCTCATTMRTGTCGTAGAGCTTGGGGAGCYTGTAATTGCCGTAGAGGTGGAGTCCGCTATCGCAAAGAATAGTATATTAATTTCTTGCACGATTCAACCTGAAAAGAACGCGATCACAAAGAATAGTATTTTTCAGCCAAGCATGYCAATATTTTGCAGTCCTAAATGATGKTCTGCACAAGTAATTGCCCAATTGCTAATGTCACAAAAAGCTCAAGTTTACAAATATTACAAATATGGCCATCATTGGAAACAGGGCAGGAAGTGCTTACCTCAAAAATCTACCTTCCAGGACAAAATCGCCTATTTAAGTAAACCAAAACACACATAGAATARGTACTTTTACTACAATTATAAYAATATGACAAAAATCCCAAWATCAAATAACAAGCTTAAAAATAMCAATAAATACACATTAATTTCCTTTTTATAAATAACAAGCTTAAAAATAGRAATAAATACACATTGAGGACCAATCTGTACTAATGTAAGTGATTATTACATGCAATGCAATTTCAGGAAAATCAGAGTGGCGATTGGAAAATACATTAAATCAAAAAAGCTACCAAATAGGAAAATAAAAGGGATAAATAAACCAAAAAAAATCCAAAATTTATTGACCGGATCCACGAGGCAGAAAATCTCTCTGAGGACGCTCTTGAGGACAGATGATTTTCCGGAACTCTCTTTCAATTTCAAAAACACCAAATAATGTGAAATGATTTTAAACGGGAAGTCTTGCTCAAAATAAAATAAATAAAAGAAATAAGGAAAATATGAAGACCTCGACACAAACATCGGCGACAGAGGGGAGGGCTTCCCAAAGCGACATGCCTTCGCCGCCATGATCGCCCAACACAGTACACGCCCTTTGAATTTTGAGTTGAGAGATTTCCCGGCGCTCGAAGCGAGGAAGCGAAACAAATTAGGGCTTTTCATCAAAAAAACTAGGGAAGCTTCCCGGAAGGGAGATGCTTGATTTGAACGGGAGCCCCAATTACGCCGATAAGCTGCACCGAATTGCAGATCTCTTTCTTCCACTGAATCTCCGCCGACCTAGGGTACTGCGGGCCCGCCGCCACGAATCGTTCGTACTCGTAAAGCCCGCTGTTGGTGGTCGCGGCATAATTGCTGCCATTGTTATCGAACGAGCATTTTATGCGCGCGATTGAAGCTGAAGTTCTCGAAGATTTAGGGTTTAGGGAAAGAAATGGGAAGGAGGAAATTGGACGAGGGTTTTGGTGGAGGAGAAGGGTGTTCTTCAGCACTACGGTTTGTTCTAACGCCATGGTGGAGGGGACGAGGGTTTGACATGCCCGTAAGGTGGGAGAGAAAGTTGCAGAAGGGCTGGGTTTCGATCGGTTTGGAGAGAGAGAGAGAGAGTGTATTGGAGCGGGTTTTGGTAAAGAGAGTGAAATATAATTCATTTTCCCGCTCCGTTTGCTTGCTGAAATTGTAAAATATTTCAAATTGGTAAATAAATTTCAGATCGGTATTATTAAAAATACCGTTCTGGATTTTATTTTTTGAGAAAGACATTTAAGAACGGTTTTTTAATACCCTTCTGGATTGAATAACATTACAGAACGATAATTATAATACCGTTCTGTTTCGGCAATATTTAGAGAACGGTATTCAAGAACGGTTTTTTAATACCCTTCTGGATTGAATAACATTCCTGAACGGTAATTATAATACCGTTCTATTTCGGCAATATTTAGAGAACGGTATTTCAAATACCGTTCTGTATCGTAAACTTTCGAGAAGGGTATTTTTTTACCGTTCTGTATCGGCGAATACATCCAGAAGGGTTTTAAATATACCGTTCTGGAAAGTAAAAATATGGGCGGCAAAAAACTTTTATTTACGCGGCATTAAATTGACCAAGACATTTGAGAACGGTTTTATAAATACCGTTCTTGATTGGCTTCCAATCCAGAACGGTATTTTAAATAACGTTTTGCAATACACACTTTCCAGAACGGTATTAAAATACCGTTCTGGATTGTACACTTTCCAGAACGTTATTTAAATACCGTTCTGGACTGACTCATAATCCAGAACGGTTTTTCAAAAACCGTTCTGGAATGTATACATTCCAGAACGGTATTTGAATACCGTTCTGGAAAATTGTCAATCCAGAACGGTAATTTCAAAAACTATTCTGGAAAGTCTAATCCAGAAAAGTATTTTAAATACCCTTCTAAATGCACCAGGATGTTCTGCACTAGTGGATGTTGTGCTCTTGACAAAGACTCCTTTGGAAAACTCTTTCTCGCTTGTTTTCCATAAATGCATCCTTCACAAAGTTGGTCGGGATGATTTATGAAAGGTAATCCTTTCACATTCTTTCTTTGCTCATCATTTTGAGGCCATAAAAACTCAAGTGTCCAAGCCTCAAATGCCATAGCCACGACTCATATTTGAAACAAGACTTCAAACACATTGGAACGTCATTTTGAATATTTAATAAAAACATTCTATTTCTCGTCATGGGAACTTTGGCCAACAAACGACCATTTTCATCTTTCATCGTCAAACTTTTATTTTTCAAATGAATGTCATAATTTTTCTCCAAGAGTTGTCCCAAACTCAGAATATTACTCTTCATGGCTGGAACGTAAAAGACATTCGAAATGAATTGATGACTTCCATCTTTTGAACGAATTAAAATCGTACCTTTCCCTTTGACTTGAACGAAGAATCTCCAAAAGTTATGTCACCATCGATTGATTCGTCAAGTTCCATGAAAAGATTTCTTTTTCCACAAATATGGCTACTTTCACTGAAATCAAGATACCATTGGTTCCCCTTCTCGTCTTGATTATTTTTGCATGCAAGAAGCAAAGTGGGGTCCACTTCTTCTTTCTCGTTGGTCTCCATAAAATCGTTTTTCTCTTCGACATCGTTCTTACACTCCCTCGCATAATGACCAAAGCGATGACAATTATAACACTCAATATTAGACTTGTCATACCGTTGTTCATTTGATCGGTATCCTCCACCTCTCGAACTTCTTCCTCGTCCACGGCCTCTTCCTCGATTCTGGACTACATTGTTATTATTGTAGCTAGATGTATAACTATTTTTGCCAAATGACGAATAGTTATTATGACCGTGTCCGCCTCTTCCACAACCTCGAAATTGCCCTTGGCCACGACCAACTCCGCGACCTCTTCGAGAAGTGCCTTGACTTGTCTCCTTCTCTTTCAATGATAATTTTGCTTTTAAAGCATGTTCCACCGATTCTTGATTTGGCTTCTTTAATCTTTCTTCATGGGCTTGTAATGAACCAGCAAGTTCATCAACGGTCATGGTGTCTAAATCTTTGGATTCTTAGATGGCAACAGCCACATAATTAAATTTTGGATCTAAGGATCTCAAAATTTTCCCAACGATTCGTTCATCGTTGATATTTTCTCCATATCTCTTCATTTGATTTGAAACCGCCAACACTCTTGAAATATAATCCGAGATCGATTCGGAATCCTTCATATTTAAGGACTCGAATTCACCCCTTAGTGTTTGGAGACGCACTTTCTTCTCTTTGTCTACGCCTTTGAATGAGGCTTGAAGAATTTCCCATGGTTGCTTGGAAGTAGTTGCTGCAGCAACTTTCTCGAACATCTTCTCATCCAAACTTTGATGAATGAGTGTGAGCGCCTTTTGATCCTTCTTCTTGGCGTCATTTGATGTTCCTTCTCCTCCCTCGACGGAGTTCCACACTTCATAGGCTCCAAGCAAGGCTTTCATTCTTATGCACCAATTATCATAATTATCTTTGGTGAGTGATGGAACAACGAATGGTGTTCCTTTCGTCATTTTTAAATTTATTTTTTTTTCACTCAAACTTTCGTCCCTCAAAACACAAATGGCTCTGATACCAATTATTAGAAAATGGAGAGCATATAAAATAATACTAAACTCACAAGATATAGAAGTGGAGGAATAAACACTACAACAAATGGCACCTACTGGAAGGACAAAATTGGAAGGACAAATTTGTCCTTCCTATAGGGTAAACATATAGGAACGACATACAAAATTCGTTCCTGTAGGTCCATTTACCTATTAGAACGACATTTGTCGATCCTATAAAAAAAATGTCGTTCCTATAAATATAATTTTCGTTCCCCAGAGCACCAATTTAATGGTGTATCTGTTGGAACGACATGTCCTTCCAATTAATAAAATATCCTTCCAAAATACCACTAACCTCATTTAATACCCTCCACCTAATTTTCACKTTCCCCCCACTTTTTCAATATTAATTTCGTTTTTTKTCCTTCACCTTATCCTTCACTTCGGTTTTTATCCTTCATTTCAGCCCCCYCAAATTTCTCATCTCAAAARTTCTCCTCTTCAAATTCATGTTTGAGCATAATTTCATGTTGCTGTAACTGGAAGGACTTGTCTTTCCAGACGTTTTGAATGTCCTTCCAAAATAAATGATAGATGTTCGAACTGTAAATTCCTCTTGAAGAACTTGAGACAGAGGTACAATTTAAATTCTTCTCCCTACCTCCTATGTTTGTATTTGTGTTATATTTCAAGAATTTTTAAGAAATGACAGATGAATTGCTTGTCCCTGCCTCATGTGTTTGTTTTTGTGTTATATTTCAAGAAATTTGCAACAATGTTAGATAAATTGGGCGTGAATCATTTTTCTTGTAATTGGAAGGACATATCCTTCCAGAATATCGGCTTGTCGTTCCAATAAATTTGCAATGTCATTTATAGCAGCTGCATCATTGTGGCTCTCTTCAGTCTGCCTGTTGTTGACTGCCGGACTAATAATATCTCAAAATTTCCTTAGTTGTTAATCATTTAGGTAAATACAGATTTTACAATAATATTTGTCATATCTTCAAATCCAGATAGGTTTATTTATTAGTTATTTTAAGATTACGTTATCACAAGTCAGGAGCAGATTCTTGTGTTTGGAAGGAATTGGAAGGACATGTCTTTCCAGAATCTTGGTTTTATCGTTCCAATAGGTTGTCTGTTTTTGTGTTTGTTTTCAAAATAAAAGAATGAAAATTTGCTAATGCACGTCATACGCACACTCAAATAGAAAGGAAAATTGTAATTTTATGTATTATGATTTTCTAATATTTTTGGGTTATTTTGTGCTTTGTGCTTTTTCTTTAATCAATCAATTATATGTTAAATATTGAGAAAAAATGGTAGTTTATGGAAATATGCATAAAATAAATGAAATAAAAAAATTCAAAATAGAAAGATAATAATCAAAGAATATAACCCACGCCTTAGGGGTAGTGTTTGTAAATAAATGTAACATAGATGAATTTTGTAAATAATTTACAATAGAGGAGCTAAGAATTTACCTAATTATTTTGGTCGTTTTTCTTTTTCCTGCTTTCAAATATGGTGATGGATAAGAGATGAACGCGAATTACAAATAAAATGTCACCATAGTTTAGGCTTGGAGTGAGTGAATTTCTTAACATGTGTGGGCCTCTTATGAATAAGACAAGCTTGATTAAGTGCCCATGCAACAAGTGTTTAAATTTGAAGTCTCGAAAGCTGGAAGCTGTTCGGATGCATATTCAGAGGTATGGGTTTGATGCACCATATGATATTTTGATTCACCACGGAGAGCATTTACCATAACACGAATCTGGCCCGTCAGCCGTTGACTTTGAAATGATGGATGAAATGAGAAATGTGATGGCAGACGTGGACCCAGATGATGAGTGTGGGTTGGAGAGCCCTAACGAGCAGTATCATAACTTGTATGAGGCAATGGACACTAAATTTTATGAAGGATTTCATCATTATCTTCATTAAATTTTCTTATGAAGTTGATGAATATCAAGGTGAATGACAAGTGGACAAATAAATCATTTAATGAGTTACTTAAATTATTGAAACTCGCATTCTCATCGATGAAACTTGTCAACTCACATTATGAGGCTAAGAAGTTGCTTAAAAGTTTGGGTCTCGGTTATGAGAACATACATGTATGTAAGTATGATTGTGCACTGTTTTATAAAGAGCATGCCAATAAAGAAACATGTCCAGTCAGTGGAGAATCATGTTGGCGAGAGAATAGTGGAAAAGGTTCTAAAAGCAAAATTACACATAAGATTATGCGATATTTCCCTATGATCCCAAGATTGAAGAGGTTATTTGCAATGGAAGAGACCGCAAAACTTATGCGTTGGCATAGTATTGTCTAAGGGATGTGTAAGATACCCGACTAAGCTAGAGGGATGTGTAAGAAGATATATCGATAGAAGATAGTAATGACATGTATAGCGATGACAATGACATGTATAGTAATGACCACGTTGTTGAAACTCCTGGTCTATCTTCAAGTACAACTACATCATATGACATGTATAGCGATGACAATGACATGTATAGTAATGACCACGTTGTTGAAACTCCTGGTCTATATTCAAGTACAACTACATCATATGACATGTATAGCGATGACAACGACATGGAAGATGACACCATATCCGAGTACGAATGATGAACAACAAGATCCTACAACGAGTGATGATGAAACAAATGATGATTCCGATTTACAAACATATGACAGTGATTCCGATTGATATCGAGACAATACTCTTTTAACTTTTGATGTGTATAATGGTTATTTTAATGATATATCAATAGAAGATAGTAATTGTGATTGATATCTTTACATTGCTAGTATTATCAGATTGTTATTTTTATGATTCAAATTATTGTTTCGGGTTTTGGCTTAATTTTGAATGCCATGGGTTGTGATGTTTTAATTTTTTTCGTTCTCGCTTAATCAATTCTCATTATGTGGATCGAAAGCTTTAATAATTCTCATCTCATTTTTATATACTTCTTTGCTTGTTTATCTATTTTTGTTTAGTTGATTTTGTTTTCTTCTTTCCACCACATTAATTTTAATTTTTCTCCAGATATTTAATCAAAACACTGAAACACAATTAGTGCGTTCCAGAAAAAGATACAGAATGAGTGTATGTTCTGGATATAGATGGTTGATGGATAAGTAGCATTCTTTGGATGTATATATATAATTTTGTTTTCTTAGGCTAGAAAATGGAAAAAAATGAAAAAATAAAATAAAACCAAATAGTTCGGCTTGAAATTGACCGATTGTTTCGGTCGATAATTGATTTTACACATTAGTTCGATCAGTTTGGCCCAATGACGATCAAATATATGAAACTTTTAAAAACTTTCCATCTCATAATGTTATTTACACAAGAAAAATAAAATAAATTATATTGGACAATAATAAAAATACAACTTGAACTTGAATGAGCGAGAGCTTCTAAAACATAGTATTCCACATTTCCCTTTAAATTATTAAGTTATAAATTTATTTATTTTCTTTACTATAAATTATATGATACACACATACACAATAATGGTAACTTAAAAAGACTTCTAAAAATTATGTTTCACTTTCCCGCCGCCGGAAAAATATCGGTGAAAGAAAAATATATCGCCTCCCGCCTCTCTTGTGCCCAAATTCTATTTTCACTCCAATCTCACCTCCCGCCTCTCTTGTGCCCTAATTCTCGAATTTATCACACTCCAAGGGTCATAAATTGGCGGTAGCAACAAACGGAAGAGATCTTGTAAGCCTTTACATCTTTCTCATTTAACCCCAGTTCTCTGCTTTTATTCCCCCCGATTTTTTTACCACAATGGTGGGAAAAAGTGAAAATTCAGTTCAACAAATTAGGTCTGTAAATGAATATGGAGATGGGGTTTCTTGGTTCAGGGGATCAATATCAATTATAGGGAAAGGAGGGTTTGGGTGTGTTTATTTAGCCAACCTCAAAAACCCCAAATCGAAATACAGCTTCTTCCCAGCTTTAATGGCGGTAAAATCGGCCGAGGTTTCTATTTCCGGCTCGATTCAGAAGGAATGGGAAGTTCTTAGCAACGTCAAAGGTTGTCCGGATATAATCAAGTGCTTCGGTGAGGATACGACAATGGGCCATAATGGTGCTATGTTTTACAATCTGCTGTTGGAGTACGGCTTCGGCGGAACCCTAGCCGGCCGAATCAAGAAATACAACAGCGGCGATGGGCTATCGGGATTTGAAGTTAAGGTCATCGCAAGGTCAATTTTGAGAGGTTTGTGTCATATCCATGGTATCGGGTACGTCCATTGCGATTTAAAGTCCGATACTAATCAATAGGAATGTCTACCTTCTTCGCCCGTTCCTGCATCTTGTTGCACTGCCTTGTTGGAAGCCTTCAGTAAGTCTCTGTTATATCATTGAGTCCACATTATATAATTTGTAAAGTTTTATTGGTGTTTTGATTAACTTATTCTTTTGTTGACTTTCTTGAGAAGAAGTCGACCCAATGGAAGCTAGGGTGAACGCAATGCGCTCCGCTATACATGAATCGTTTCCCAAACCTAATAGACGCCTCTTACAAAGGTAATTTAGCATATGCTCGTGATCTTCCGATATGTATAGGCCATTTTACGTGTTTACTTTCACTCTAAACTTATTCACTGTTTTTCTAGAGTTCTTAAGATGATGCATACAATTTCGTCTCAACTGTACCGTCTGCTTCACCTACTTTTTTTCTTGGGTATTATCAAAAGCCAGAAATGTGCATACCGGTCAACTCCAGAAGAATATAAGTTCCTTAAACAGGACATATTTATAGATGTTAATATCTCAATGCCTTATTTTTGCACGTTTCATTCCGCTTGTATTGAAAGGGTACACAGCCACTTGGCCCAGGGCTCTCTTCTCTAAATCTCGAATTTAGCATGGCCAGCTCACGTAATTGCTGCCTCTTTATAAAATCCTTTGACTCATCCACCGTCTTCAGCAACTCTTCAATTATCTCTTGTGCTTGCCTTATTCTAATATCAACAATGTTTGCTGGTAAATTGGCCTCGATTAGGATATGGAGAGACTCGCTAAGGTGCTCATAGCCAGGTCGTCCCCAACAGCTCTGAAAAATACTGATTACTGTCTACATCTGGAGTAGTTCAAATCTGGGGAGAGGCTGCCCGAGCAGGCGAAAAGTTGGGATTGTAAAGACTCGACATATTAGCTTACCAGATCAGACTGTTTCAGGGGTTTTAGAAACACAAGGAATAAAGAGGGATCTGTGTATAGTAAAAAGATGCAGAAGCTAAAAAAGGTTAGCAGAAAGGGAAATCCGAAATCCCAAGTTCTTAGGTCTATTTTTCACATATTCTTGACGTAAGTTATAGTCTCTTCTTTATATATTATAATTACAAAAAACAACTAATTTTAGAAATTACGAAGCTACCCTGAGGTTTGATTCTATTTTATATTGTGCCCTCATCCGTAAATTTACATGACGGGATTTGTTAATGTCATCAAGTATTTTATAATTACACTCCCTCAATTTTTACAAATATGACAAATAGCCCCGCCTTTTTTTCAATTATTTGTGCTATTTAGATAAGTGAGGGATGTAATTGTAAAATGCAAGACAAAAAGGGGTCTATTTAGAAGTTGTAGAGAGAAGTTGAGGGTTGCAATTGTCAAAATATTTGATGCCATCAGCAAATTCCGTTAGCTTCACTAACGGCAGGTGCAAAATGTAACTCTAGAATAATTTTGTAATTTTAAAAGGTGGTATTTTTTTCATTAAATGTTATTTTTGTGTGATTATTCCAAAATTATTTAACTGTGAGGTACCTGAATTCTCTAAATATAGCTTGGATGATTTATTTGCCAAAATCTTACTTTGCTGGAAGTGTATATAAATGAAAAAAATGTCATAATTGCTTGTGAGATTTGTTTTCATAATATTTTCGCTAGTGATAGTTTTTTATTCACTCATTTTCATATTCTCAATTATCTATCATGTCCAATTATAATTTCACTCAGATGTCAATTACTGATATGGTCATTACTTGTTTGAGTCCTTAATATTGAACAAAGCTTTTGACTGAATGGTGATGTCTTGAACAGACATGGAGGCGTTGACCTGCGAATCAAATCACGTTTAATGATTTTGTTTTTGTGGCGAGGTCTCGTCCTTCTACTGCTTCTTGTGCATCTTCACTTGTGTTTCGACTCTCCACTGCTCTCCACTGCTAGATGCTCCTTCTTTTGATTAGATTAAGAACAAGGGACCACTTCATACGCTCTTCTACCAGGTACTTAATAAATCATTGGTTTATTTGTCAAAATGGGTTTATTATTGCCAATCTAGGATGAGTGCTGGTCTAAAGTGCTGAAAGCTGTATTACTTCTTGAGTGTATGGCAGTGGGCTCTATTGCATGCACTAAGCTCCCTCAGTTTTGTTAATTATATTCAAGTTAAAAAATAAATAATCAAAAGGTCAGCAAGTGGAGATGTGTTTAACCGAAAAAAAAACAATTTTCCTCTAACTGATTATATGTAAATGATGCCCAACTGTAAATATAATGTGATTTAAATCAATTGATTTTTATCTTTTTTTTAAGATAAAAATGGGTTCGTTGGATGTTGCTAGAGTTGAGCTAGCGCTCGCCCTTTTTTATCTGAACAAAGCCGAAGCTAGGGACAAGATATGCCAGACCATACAATATGGTTCGAAATTATTGAGTAATGGAGAGCCCGACACAACATAAAATGTCGACAAATCGACTAGCTTGGCTAGAAAAGTTTTTCATTTGTTCAAGGTCGGTGTTTATAGTAGGTTTGTATGTGATTTCTGCAGTGAGTTGTTTCTAACCTTATTTATGTATCGTCTCGTTTTTTTACAGTTTATCAATGATCTCCAAGCTTTGTTTAGCCTAAATGCTAGAGTTCCAAGGACTCCAGTTCTTCTAATTTTGTTGGGAAAGGTATTAAAAATCCCTAATTATGAGTTCCTTTGTTTCCGGATAATAATGTACTTCGATTATGTGCAAATGACGAGACATGGCAGTAGTGCTTGTAAATATTTTTCCGCTCTAATAGTTTATGTGTTAGATAAATTCTTTATTGGTGTTGATGATTTTAGTGTATTATGTACTATGATGATTTGGTTATTTGTTGGTGAAATATTAATATATTCACAATATGTCGTTCCAATATTTGTAGAACCAATAAGAACGATCAATTGGCGCGACATGTCGTGCCTATTGGTATTTAAGTTACAGGAGCGACTTATAGTCGTTCCTATAGAGATACAGACAAATGTCTATAGGAAAGACAATTTTGGAACGATTTGTCGTTCCTATATGTATTTAATCTAAAGGAGCGACAATTTTGGAACGACTTATCGTTCCTATTGGTATTTAAGAAACAGGAGCGACAAAAGTCGTTCCTATAGATATACAGGCAAATGCCTATAGGAGCGACAATTTTCGAACGACATGTCGTTCCTATAGATCAAAAGCAAAGACAACAACACTTGTAGGAACGAGTTTTGTCCTTCCAGTTGGTCTCATTTGTTGTAGTGAAAACTTGATATATTATTATTCTTGATACTTTTTCCTTCTCATACAAATAACTGCAAGACTTGGAGTATTTATACATGAATGACAAACACCCTTCATCTTCATGTAAATAAATATGATAAATCAAGAGACTCAAACTAATTAACTCTATCTAATTAATTAGGACCAACCAAGAGACTATGCCCAATTAAATCAGAATATAGACCAACAAAAAATATTAAAAGAAAAGAAACTCTTCAAATCCATGCAATGAATTTGGTTTATTATTTTTCAACAATTGATTGTAGATTCTGAATTTGTGACAAATCTGTAGGTTTTCGTGGTAATTTTGGATTTTCAATGAAAACCTAGAAAATCCCTTGCCTGGAGATTTAAATTATTGCCGTTTCAGATAGTTATATACGTAATTTGATTTTGTCGCTGTATATATAATGTTTTTGTATGTATTTATTCACTTCTTGGTGTACACCTGATTTTAGTGATATGGTGCAAATCAGGGCTAACAAGTGTTTAATTCTTGGGATTTCTTTTAGGAGAAGTTAAATTTTGTAATGGTGCGGATATTGCCAACTCAAAATTTAATGAGTTCACCCCTTATTTTAAATTCAGGGTGTTCGTATGATATTTTCGAACATTGTGTTCATGTTCGGATTGAGTCCGTACACATGTCCACCGTCCGAACTTTTTTTTCGAGGAAGTGTGAAATATGGGGTGAAACATGTTATTCGTAAATTTCATTCGAACACCCTAAAATTTAAAACATGGGGTGAACTCATAAAAAACTGGGGTGTCAATACACGCGCTTGGAACTTACTGTGATTGTGATTCGATCATATGGAAACTTATGTTCATGGGTACTTGAAGAACAGTTGAAATTGAGCTTTTAGAATTAGTGTCTTTTATATCTTCGGTGATTGGCGAACAAACCATAATATGCTGACAGCTCGACCGTTTATTGATCTCTATACAAAAACTGTACCTATCAATTATATTTATCTGTATATTATCCTTTCTTAGTGCCTTGTAATAGTTTTACCTAATTTCAATAAATTTGCCTTTTTATGTTGGTCTACGAGAAAGTATGTATGATCTTGGCCTATTAATATATTATTGGTGTAGAAACTCTGCGATTGAATCTTTTGTTTTTTCCTTTTTTTGTGTGTGCGTGTGTGAAGGCTAGTTGTGATTGGCTCTGCATTTGTGGAATTAATTGCTTAGACTTAGTATCATAGATGACATATCAAACTTAACTATTTTGCCTTTCTGATATTGGTGATAAGAGTAAATTCCAAGAACATTTTGACATTATATTGGTGATAAGAGTAAATTCCAAGAACATTTTGACATTTACAAGGAATGCAGGAAAAAAGAGGTATAGAATAACAAAAATGCTGTGTCTTTATATTCTTATGTCAAGAGATATTTCCCGAGGTATAGACTAATTTGTGCAAGTTTCCCCGACTCTTCAGTGATAATCTCTTGCTGTGGAAATAAAAGTTTATTTTTGTGAGATACAATTACAAGGGGTTTATTTACTTATTTCAATATATAGGAGATTGAGAATTTTATAATTTTACTACAAAAACAGCCTCATCGGTTAATTTTTGAAATTTACATTGGTTTTGACCTATTGTAGTATCAAACGCAGTAAAAAAAATAAGATCATTTTTCTCTGGTTCTATTATTTTCTTGGAGGATGATATGTTTGCACAACATACAAGATCTTTGGTTATGTTATTTGAATGCAATCAACAACTCCTTAATACCTATTTCCCTTAGTTTTTCTGGACCCTGTTTTTTTTTTTTTTTTTTTTTTTTTAAGTTCTTAAGCTTGCAGATATAAATTAAATAATTGGTTAATTTGTAGGTACCATGAGAGTAATGCTTGGAAAGGGCTAGCTTTTGTTCTAAATTATTACATCTCTCTAGATTTGATTCAGCTACATTTCTCGCCATTTTGCTTTTATTTTATTTTTTTTCTCGTTAATTTCTACTTAACTGCAAAAAGAAGTTTTACTGTTTTGGAGTTTGAAGAAATTGCAGAGTTTGGTGATTGAACATTGGAGTGATAATTATGGTGGGATATTTATATAAAAATGTGATGAAGATTAAGTAAAGGTAGTGTGCTTTTTTAAGGTGGTTTTGATTTTGATGACATCATTTGATGGTTTTATGGAGTCTGTTGTTTTCTTACCGTTTATGTTGTAGTTGATTCATTTAATTCTTCAGTTCATTGTAAAAATTTTTTTGTCTAATTACAAAAGAAAACCCATTTATCTTTTATAATTTATAAGTTATGTACGAATACATAACTTTTAAGGCTGCACTTTTATATAAGATAGATTTTTTTCAGCCTATTTCCGTGCCTCCAATCTTTGAGCATGGGGCCTGATGCATTGACGGAACCTATGAAAGTGGACGAGTTCCACAACTCATTGAGCAAGAAGAAAATTGGAATTAAGGTTCTTTTCTACTTGACCAGGTTTTGAATTTTTTTTTTTCAAATTTAATTTCTGCTGCTAAAATTAAATTGTCCTGTTTCGTTCAAAGCGAGGAGATGAATCGTTGATTACTCATAATACTGAAGTTTCGTATATACATCCATAAGGTATTAATTGGTTCTATTTTCTGCTTGAGTATTGTATTTTTATTTTTTATTTTCTGATTTTGTTTTTTTGAGTTATTGTGATATGATCGGTTTCAGAAACATTGCATAAAATTAAATTGCTACATAAAAACTGACTTTATTTTTATTGGCTAAAATATTCCAAAGAACAATGTTCGAATTTCACTGAATCTTTTTTTTTTGTCTGGAAAAAATAAGTGTTTTAAAATGTCAACTTCTGCTTTTGATGAATACTCGAGGATCATAAATATTAAAATTCCAGGTATGGATTACATCGAGACGAAACACAAGACCAATGTGACTCGGAAAATCATGTTGGCAGCTGGACTCATTGCACTTTTCATTTTCTTGCTTAAAAAATCACCTGCCACCAATGTATCTACCAAGGTACCCTTCTTTGGGATAACTAAAATAAAATAAAATAATATCCCTAAGTTATCTGTATTTACTTGACAAAATACCCATTCTTGAGGGTGCAATTTGTAAAAGAGGAGTACATTTGTAATTTTGAAAATAACTGGGACTTTTTTGTATTTATTCTTAACCTCAGGTGCAGTTTTCGTAATTAATCCCAGTTCTAATTTGTATTTTCATATTTATATACCAATTATTTGTGCTTCAAGTTCTCTCAGCATGAGCCTGGTGTAACGCATGTCCTAGTGACCGGAGGTGCTTGTTACATAGGCTCTCACGCAGTTCTTGGACTTTTAAAAGATTCGTATCGTGTAACTATTGTGGTCCGCCTTTTTTTTTTTATTACATATTATAGATTTCTATTTATGTTTAATAATAAAGTAAATTATGTATATATATTTTGGCAGCACAATCTCTCTCGTGGGAAAATGGGGTCGGTTAAAGTCCTCCAAGGACTTTATCCCGAACCGGGACGACTTTAATTTATATACGCTGATCTTGGAGATGCGGTAGCTGTATCCTCAACTACTTTTCTTTTTTTTTTTTGCAAGTGAAAATCATTTTGTCATTTTTATTCATTAATTTTTATTCTTAGGAACCAATCAAAGTCACTCAATTGGTGAGGGAAACAACCACTGTTATGCAGAATTTACTCAATCGGGGTATGTTATGAGTTTTTCATCTTTGATGTAACTAGCCATTGAGCGCCATAAAGTTTAGTTTAAAAATAAAGTAATATCCATTTAGTTTGGTTGTATCCTCCCTAGTTACTACATGCAGCTTTTTTACTTACTGTTAACTTTTGAAAATAAATAGCTTTTTTGAATTTCCCTCAAGGGAATTCCTCGTAGACTCTTGAAACTTATATATTGTTTGTTCATGCGTGTTTAATGGAATGAAAATTGTTTTTGTTTTCAATTAGTATGTTTGTCTTCTTCTAAACTTTTGGTTGTTTGGATAGTGGTGTGGGCCATTTGGTGTATCACTCTTCGTTGTTGGATATGATGACAAGGGCCCACAACTATATCAGGTATGCCCTTCATGTCTTGTCTAACATATTTCTCTTGCATTTATTTTTTTACTGATGAAAGCATATCCACTGTTTCATCATTTATTAAACCTTTTTTCAACTGTAGGTGGATACTTCAGGGTCCTACTTCTCTTGGAAAGCTTCAGCTATGGGAAAGAATGTATCCAATGCTAAGACGTTCTAGAGAAAAGGTGGATTTTTCTTTCTTTTTTTGTCTTAAATACTTGTTTTATTATTAATATTTACATGTTGATGCTTTGTTACTATATATGTTTAAAATATCCTGAACCTTTCTGATATATTAAGCCATTAATCTGTTTTCATTGAGATTCTTGTAGGTACACGGAGGATATGGAACTTGACGATGTTGTCCATACAACAATTTTGACGCTGAAGGAGGGGTAAGCAATCAAGTTCGTTTAGCATGCGTTAAAAAAGCTCTTATTGGTTTGTAAATGACATAACCTTCTTGTAAAAAACTCCATCTTATTTCAAAATTGCAAATACCTTCAATGTTTGTTTCTATGCTACAAATTGCTTCCTCAGTGGGTATTCATAATTTGAAAGAAATATTATTATTGTTGTTGTTATTATTATTATTATTCAAGAGTAATTTATGCAATCATTCCAAATATATATATATATTTATGTTTTCCTGTATTTGTTCTCCATATTTGAAGGATTGATTTCAAGCAAAAATATCGAGATTGGCAACGGTTGTTTAACAAACCGATGTCTATATCTTTACATTAGGCATCAGTTTTGGTCAAACAACCAATGCTTATGTCAGTTATTGGCATCGGTTGTTTGAGTAAAATCGATGCCTAATGTACAGATTAAGCATCGGTTTTGGTCAAACAACCGATGCTTATGTCAGTTAATAGCATCAGTTGTTTGACAGAACTGATGTCTATATCTATACATAAGGCATCGGTTGTTTGACCAAAACGATGCTGATGTCAGTTATTAGCATCGGTTGTAAAAACGATGCTTAAAGCACAGTTTTTAGCATCGGCCTAATATGCATTGGTTGTAGAACCGATGCCTATTAGTAAAAAGAACAGATGCTAAAAAGGGATTTTTGTAGTAGCGCGTTCTAGAAAATAGACTTTCTACAAGGGATGTTTTGAATCTGTTCTTATAATAAACATTTAGAAGGTATGTTTTGAAATCCATTCTGAAAATAGACTTACTAGAATGGATATTTAAAAGCCTTATAGAAAATAGACTTCTAGAAGGTAAGTTTTAAATCCGTCCTGGAAAATAAACATTTTA
>BMAC01000808.1:321649-355529 GCA_014905375.1 Phtheirospermum japonicum | reverse complement strand
CTAACCATACTCAACCAACCCCCTCCCTAAAAACATGGCAATCTCCTGATTGTCATAAATATTAAAGAAAATAAGAGTATGGGAGATAAGAAAACATCCCTGAAAATTCGATGGCTGAGTCTCTCTAAAAACGCATGTACAATTATCCTTCGTCTTAGATCGCGTGACTAGATTGTCCCGAACAAACCTATAAACAAAAACAAACAAACAAAACATGATTGTGATCAATTGCGACGCGCAAGTGCTCGGTGGCACGTCTTTTCGAATTTGAAACGGCCGGATTGCGGCCAACGTCGTAAATGGCTGGGCTGCAGCTCATCAAAAGGTTGCCGTACTACGACTAACTTGGGTTGGATTGCGACCTCGATCGACGAAATCATCATTATCCCTGATTGCTGCGATAAGCGGTAGGTTCAGTGGTTGATCGTCATCGTTAACGCCTCGAGTGGAACTAGCGGTAAGGCCTTGCGGTAGCGAGCTAGTGCTATATAACCGTTGTCCAGAATAAGCGATTTATCGTATTTTCTTCACATCAACACACACATAAACGTACCACGGCAATTGACACAATATAAAAATACAGAAATAAAATAAAACAAAAACTAACTAACGCTTGGGTTGCCTCCCAAGAAGCGCAACATTTAACGTCATATGCTCGACGCAATTACTTGATCAAATTTCGGCTCGTGGTGGGTCCACGAACTCCTTCTTGCTCCTATCACGATTCTTCATATAATCCTTGAAATAAGGCTTGAGTCGATGCTTGTGGACTTGGAATCCCGTGTTTGCACTCTCATCGTAAATAGTGGCGACTCCATACTCATCCATCTCTTTTATTAAAAATGGTCCACTCCATGCGACTTCAAACTTGGTTGGATCAAACTTACGATCGGAATTATACAGCACTAGTTGACTAACCTTGAACTTCTCGTTAAAAACCTCATTTGAATTCTTCTTCTTCGTTGTTCAATCCTTGCTATTAGCCTTGCCCTTTTTCTTCGTACGTTTAATATTCTTGTAGGGGTCGAGGGAAACACTTCTTGAATGAATATGTGGTGGCCTCATTTCTTCTCGTGGCTCAAACTTCGAATGATCTCGTTGTGGTCTCAACTCCACCCTTGGCTTGTTTTCAGGCACGTTATACTTCATGGGCAATCCATCCTCAAATGCCCCTACATTATCAAACTCTTCCATCGTGCCGATGCTCAAGAGCTCATTCGCGCAAGAATCTACTAAATCAATAGTAGAACAATCGTTCTTAACAAACGATGCAGGACTCTTGTGAAAATCTTGAAGTGAAAACGTCACGTTTCGCCCAATACGGACATAGTCACCCTTCCCTCGTTTACATCGATCACCGTACGTGTTGTAGGCATGAACGGACGTCCTAACAAAATGGTGTGTTCTCGGTTCTCGCTTTGTACGTCACCAACATCCATAATAACAAAGTCAACCGACACTACTAGCTTGTCTACTTGTACTAAGACATCATCCACAATCCCCAAGGGTAGCCTTATCGTCCTATCCGCCAATTATAATTTCATCGTGGTCGGCTTCAGCGGTCCTAGGCCAAATTCCTTATAAATCGAATGGGGCATCAAATTTATGCTAGCGCCAAGATCGAGCATTCCTCTTGCCGTTTGTCCATTCCCGAGAGAAATAGTTATGCAGAAACTCCCGGGATCCTTCTCTTTGGGTGGCAATGGTTTCTTAATTATATCACCAACGTCTCTTATCAAAGCCACATGTTGACTCGTAGCCAAACGCCTTTCCTTTGATGCTAAATCTTTGAAAAACTTAAAAAACGCCGGCATTGTCTTTATCACCTCTATCAGGGGGAGGTTAATATTAACATTCTTCAGTAAATTGTATAACTCCATGAATTTTTTATTCTCCTTGGCCGGACGTAGGCGACTTGGGAAGGGAACGTGATCCTAAATGGTCAAATTCCTTGGTGGTGCATCGATGGAGTCTTCAGCCGCTGTCGAGTTCTTTTTCTTCAATGGCCTCGGAATATTTGGATTTGAAGATTTATGCATTAGATCGRYCGACTTGGTTGCATCTACTTGTGGTTGGGTTTCGGCCTCACTTTTATCTTCCTCCTTTTCTAGCTTGATGCCGTTATCCACTACATTTCCGCTTCTCAGCACATGAATAGCCGAGGCTTGTTCCATTTGGCTTGGAAGAGTATTTTTCTCCTTCTTCAATGATGCCATGTCAGTTGCCAATTATCCTACCATTAACTCCAATCTTCTTAGTCCTGACGAATTTTCAAGAGTGCTTTTGGCCATTTCAGCCATCATCGTTCTCAATTCTTTCATATCGTCTCGAACTACCTTCATTTCCTCCTGAACATGTGTAAGGCCGTCTCGGTTACGAATAGTTTCGGCAACTTGGTTCTGTTGCCAGACTAAAAGTTGATCAGTAGACTGAACTGTAGTAGGTGTTTGCATGTGTGGTGGTCTCTGCCCCGAATGTTGTTGATTCGAATAGTGCTGGATGGCGTTGATGTCCCCTCGTTGTTCGTTGTTGAACGGGCACATATTGGCTAAATGTTCGGCGGATCCACATTGGTGACACATCGCATTAGTCTTCTTCGAAGAAACTTGACTTGCTCGCTGGGCTCTCGATGCTTCTAATTCTTCATTAAGTACTTCCCTAATCATCTCCTTGATCGTTTGACCATCTCTCACCAAAACCTTAACTCCTTCTTCTTTATCTGTCTCGGTGGTGGAAACTTCATTTACTTTCAATTTTCGAGGTCATGAGTTAGTTTGTCTAGATTTCTCGCTTTGTTTCTCCAACACTCGTTTTGCCTCGAGGGCCGTTAAATCACCAAAGTCTCCTTCAGCCGCTATTTCAACTTCACTTTTCCCCATGTTCAACAAACCATTAAAGAAAAATTGATTAACCATCTCGGGAGAATAGTTATGGTGTGGGCATGATTGTAAAGTGTCTTGTAGCGCTCCCATGATTCATGAAATAATTCCCCCTCCAACTGTTCAAAGGTAGCGATTTGCCTCTGAAGTTGCCCCGTTGTTTGTGCCGAATAATATTGATTTAAGAACTTCTCGCTTATCATCTCCCAATCAGTTAACGATCTTTGTTCTAAGGACAGTAACCATGTCTTCGCCTTGTCTTTCATGCTATAGGGGAAGCAAATCATTTGCATCTCCTCTCGGTTAAGACCATGACCTACAAATCTGCCCACTTCATCGATAAAGTAGTTCAAAAACGCTAAAGGGTCTTCGTGGGCATTTCCGTGAAAAGTCGGAAGTAAATTAATTTGATGCGGTTTAATCTCTACTTCCCTTGCAGTCGGGCCAAGTACAATAGCAGACCCATAAAGCACAACCTTCGGACGTGCCAAATCACGCTGTCTAGGTGGTTGAGCGTGTCTCGGTGCTCTCTCTTGATGATAAGCAGCATAATCTCCTTCGTAAGCTCGGTCATCGAACCATTCATCTACAAAACTACCCCACGCTTTATTGGTTTGTTCGTCCTCGAACAAACGATGATTTCAAAGTATAACTAGAATGAAAATCAGTTCAAGCAAAGAGTCGTGCGTTGCTACATAGATAATTTTGAAAATATAGGTACAAGTCACGCAACGTCAAACACTTGACCATTATTACATTGTCGCTTCAAAATAAAATCATGCTTTCCTCACGAAGGATAATATATATAAGTACGCTCAAAAGCACTCAAGTATTTTCTGCATGGGACGTGTATACACTCAAATCATACAATTACATGCACAATAAATAAGCACAGAAAATCAATCTCTTTTCAATCGCAAATTAAGTGTGCTGTCAAAACTAAGAATCAGAAAAGGTCTTCGCGGGTTGTAATGTAAGGCTCTTTGGACGGGTGTGGAATATATAAGTCGTGTGGCTAATCGCTCACTCAACCTAATCTAATCAAGAAGCAAAATTGCTTCACCTCGCTCAAAAATAAAAACCTCACTTAACTCTCATAACGTAGCCTTTAAAATATAGGCTATTTCCCAACTCGCAAACCGTAAAACCGACTGAAAGCTCAAACCACTTAATCACAACTCTTTTGCCTTTTAAACATAAGGCTTCATAAAATAAACAATTAAACTCAAGCCTTTACAAAGCGCGTAGGCAATTAATCAACATATCCACCATTCATTTTTATTTTTTTATTTCCCCCTTTATTATTATATTTTTTATGGGGTATTAATTTTTTTTTCTTTTTTTTTTTTTTTCGGATGGTGGTCCTTAATTACAAAAATAATAAATTCCTAATAAAAATTTCCAAGACTCAAATAACCAATAAAAATACGAACTCCTACCCCACGCTTTTAATGGGTTGTAGGGGTCGTCTCAAAAACACTCAAGGCTATAGGCATGGATATTTGGCTATGATTGGCTCATTCGGAATTTATAGTGGCTAAAATTTATGAATATGGCCGGAATAGGGTTTTATATGTGCCTTAACTTCATGTTCAAAGTCGACTACACACAGCGGTATCAAAGAGATATCAAGACTGAAACTTATTCAAGCACATGCAAAGATGATAAACACTCAGGCTACTCGCTGGCTTTTTTGCATGAAAAATTTTGAATTGACGCTGCTTTTAAGGTTTTGCGAAATCGATTGCGTCCAAGTACCATTTTACAATATATAATAATAAATTTTGAAAAATTATGCACTTATGCACGCTCAAAGACGAAAACAAATAATCATACATAGTCAACTTTGACAGGCATGCCATACAAACACAAATAAGCGTAGAAATAGCGATCAATCACATCAAAAAATATGCATTTCAAAACAAAAGACATCAAATTGCACAATATAACCATACTCAACCACCCCCCTCCCTAAAAACTTGGCAATCTCCTGATTGTCATAAATATTAAAGAAAATAAGAGTATGGGAGATAAGAAAACATCCCTGAAAATTCGATGGCCGAGTCTCTCTAAAAACGCATGTGCAATTATCCTTCGTCTTAGATCGCGTGACTAGATTGTCCCGAACAAACCTATAAACAAAAACAAACAAACAAAACATGATTGTGATCAATTGCGACGCGCAAGTGCCCGGTGGCACGTCTTTTTGGATTTGAAACGGCCGGATTGCGGCCAACGTCGTAAATGGCTGGGTTGCAGCTCATCAAAAGGTTGCCGGACTGCGGCTAACTTGGGTCGGATTGCGACCTCGATCGACGAAATCATCGTAATCCATGATTGCTGCGTTAAGCGGTAGGTTCAGTGGTTGATCGTCATCGTTAACGCCTCGAGTGGAACTAGCGGTAAGGCCTTGCGGTAGCGAGCTTCCGCTATATAACCGTTGTCCAGAATAAGCGATTTATCATATTTTCTGCACATCAACACACACATAAACGTACCACGGCAATTGACACAATATAAAAAGACAGAAATAAAATAAAAGAAAATAAAACAAAAACTAACCAACGCTTGGGTTGCCTCCCAAGAAGCGCAACATTTAACGTCATATGCTCGACGCAATTGCTCGATCAATTTCTAGCTCGTGGTGGGTCCACGAACTCCTTCTTGCTCCTATCTCGACTCTTCATATATTTCTCGTAATAAGGCCTAAGTCGATGCTTGTGGACTTGGAATCCTTGATTTCTCACTCTCATCGTACAGAGTGGCTACACCATACTCATCCATCTCCTTTATTAAAAATGGTCCACTCCATGCAACTTCAAACTTGGTTGGATCAAACTTACGATCGGAATTATACAGCACTAGTTGACCAACCTTGAACTTCTCGTTAAAAACTTCGTTCGAATTCTTCTTCTTCGTTGTCCAATCGTCGACGGTCGCGTCAGTCGACGCGACTGCGCGTCTGTCTCCAATTCTCGATCTTTTTCTACTCGTTTCACCGGAAAGCTTGTTCTTCACTTCTTGAACATCGAACCTCGTCTATTACGCGAACTCTTCCGGTTACTTATCTGTAAGGTGAAAAACAATGAAATATCGCCTACTTGCATCAATTACGATTAAAATACGGTAAAATAAGTCGGAACTATAAAAATACGGAATTATGCTTAAATCGTCCAACTTATACCAAAAACAAATAGAATAAAGAACTAAAATGCTAATAAAAATAAGAACAAATCTACTCTAATCAGCGATCGTGCCACGCCTTGGTGTTCTCGAGTAGACACACCGGGTGACAAAAATCACCAAGGCGGGCAAGTCGAGCAAGCCGGTAGGTCAAAGCAACAAAAGAGCGGGCTTGCTTCGGGGGTCGGAAGAGGGAGTAGTCGACCACCCAAACGTGATCATCCCAAAATGGGTCGACGTACTCCTTTGTCTCCCCGACCGTAACCTCCACTCTCTCCCCCACTACCTCTTCCACCACCTCTTGATCAAGTAAACAAACGTCGTCGGGTGGTGGTAAAAGAGGCTCGATCAACTCCACATCCTCCAAAACCGGCACAACTTCATCATCCTCACCAAAAGCAAGTAAGCTCGACAATCCAAGTGCCGTTCGAATCCCCAAAGGCGACCCCCCCTCACATTCCTCTACAACACCTTCACAAAACTCGAGAGGGGTAACGCCGACTTCTAAACCCTTCTCCTCACCCACTAAATCCACCTCCGTGCACACCTCTTTCACAAGACCGTCAAAGCTCGAATTGCCACAAATAAAAGTGGGATCCACCATATCAAAGATGGGCATCTCGTCAACACAAGGTTGTTTAAGCTCGTCCACATCATTGGTAATTTGCTCTATATTAGTCTCCATGCGAGCATGGCATTCCACGAGCTCGGCTAAGAGAGACTCTAAGTCTGGGAGTTGGGTCATAGACGAAATTTGAAAAAGTGAGGTGTACGGGTCGTCGTTCGGAGTATACGAACTCGAGGTGGGTGGGTCGTAAAGATCGTAGCTCAAAGAATAGGAATCATGAATTGGTGGAGCATACGAGTCAAAGCTCGAGTAAGAAAAAGGAGGGGCAAGTTGAGCATATGGTTCGTCAAAACCCGGATCATAAGAATCACGAGTAGGTGCATACGAGTCCATGCTCGGGTTATGGGGATACAAAATCAGTGGAGAATGAGAAGGGCTTGGGCCGGAATAATCGAAAGAGGGGGCCCATTCTTCACCAATCGAAGCGTACGGATCATCGTAAGTCGAGGGGACCCGATCGCTTGGGGGAGTGTTGTACGTGTTTGGATACTCAGGAGTTTGGATGTAAGGGTTTGGATATTTGGGAGTTTGGATATAAGGATCTTCGTATGGTAAACTAGCTCGGTAGTTTGCCATCGTCGGCCGGATCAATCGAGCGGCGGAGACATCCTTTGATCGTCGTGAGTGTAGTCGGGCGGCATCGGGCTCCCCGCATGAGTACCTTGCAAACACAACACTCAACAAAGGATTACGAGCATCGAAAGTAAATAATTTAAACTAACTACTAACTAAGATAACAAGAGAAATAATTAAAAACACCTTTTGCCTTAATCTATCCCCGGCAATGGCGCCAAAATTTGATCGAAGAATTCTTAACACTCTAAGAAATCTTCTCCGCAATAGTACGGAGTTGATTGTAGAGCGGTAAGTTTTCTCGAGTCGTGTCTCTCGAGGATAGATATAATCGGCGGTCGGTGTATTTAGTCACTCTCTTGTTAAGCTAAATTATACTAATCTAATCTACGAAAGCATTAAGTCATTGGTTTGGTTTGAGTTTTATGCTAAAGCTTTAAAAGGAGACTTTAATTAAAAATGATTGGGTTTAGGGTGTTCGGTTCGTCTACACGATCAATCAGTTTTTGCCGAGCACTTAATCCACGATTCGGGGTCGTCAATCCCAAATGTTGATCAAGTATTGGGGTCGTCAATCCCAATTCTCAACAAGATCCGATTAATGGTTCTAAGCGAACCTAAACCCTAAACCCGTAATTTATAAACTAATGCATCAAATGTGAATTAAAGCTTGTTTGAAAGTAATTAATTATAATTAACTAAACCTAATTAACAACATTGCATAAATTAAAATTACTAAACTAAGAAGGCTCGCAAATTGAAAGGGAAATTAGAGGGAAAAACAAAGCTTGAAAGTTAAAATAAGTCAAAAGCATAAAATTAAAAGAAAGTCAAATTTACCAAAGAAGAAAGTCCCATTTGGCTTTTATCTACCTAAAGTTTGCTTAGCTAAAAAGAGTAAAAAGCTTGAAAGAGTGATGCATCAATGGAGTTTGCAAGAAGAGAAAAACAACAAAAGCAACATAACCAAACATCCAAGAATTGAAATGCTAAGAAAGACAACATAATCTAAAACCAAATCACCAACACAACAATTTCAACCAAACAAGAGCAACAACAACAATAACAACACAAGAAAGTAAGGGAAAGAACACTACCAAATTGCATTCCAACAAAAGYTTCAAGTCTTCAAWCAACAAGCACCACAAATGAMGGAGGTGTCACTCACTCCAACACTTGCTTAAAAACAACTAACTAACTAAACTAACTACTTAAGCTAACTAAACTACATAAGCTAAGAATTAAGCTAGGGTTTAATGGCAAGGGAAATGTAGAGGCTTGGAGGAGATGGACTAGGTCCAAAACCACCAAGGAAGGTTGTTTTTTGGTGAATAATGGGTGAGAATCATATATGAGTAGATAAGGGGAAAAATAGTCTCTTTTTTTTTCCCAAAATCACACATCCTCAGCATTTCAGTCGATCGACTGGAAGTGCAGTCGATCGACTGACTTGTTTAAACGCCCCAAACTTTCTGCCGAGCAGTCGATCGACTGAAATCCAGTCGATCGACTGACAAAAACACGGAATCAGCCATCGATGTCTTCATACATTTGAGTCATTTGGAATTTTCTTCCGAGAGTTATGGGCTCCGCACCAAAACCTGCCACAAGCGAGGCCACGGCGAACCGTCTCCACTTAAGTTAAAGCTGATTTTTTACAATTCTTAAACTCAGAATTTGGGATTGTTGTAAACATAAGAAATTTATACACTTCTCTCAGATTTCCAATGATATAAGTTGGAGGCAAATGACCCAAGTGGCTTTGGAGTTATGCTTGCATTACGACAACTGAGACATCCACCGAGCGAATGCATGAGTTGACAATGAAAATGGCCACATTTCTCGTCATTTCCGGTCGATCCTCACACCAAAGACATGTCGTGGATTGGAAATAAGTGTCTCGGGTTTGAACCATCTTCCGACCTCATCGTGGGCCCACTTTGACCAATGTTGACCTTCAAAACAAAAACTAATAAAAAAAACTAAGAAAATATAAGAAAAACTACTAAAAACAAAGAAAACACTACAAAACCTAAAATAAAAAAATAGGCCAAAATGACTCCTAATACCCATAAATTCAAGCAAAACACATGCAAACACAACACAAAAAGGTAACAAAAATGCGTACAAATCAATAATCTAGTGATAAACTTTCGTGTACATGTTGACAAACAAGTACAACAGATACCGATAATTAGAAAAGACTAAATTTATTATAAGATCTTCACTTTGTCTTTGATACAAAGACTAAACAATGAGATGGACTCAATGATTTGTAATAAAAACGACTAATATGATTGTTTCGCGAATAACTAAATTGGAGAGTATGAAACTATTGTCATGTGAGTTAAACTATAATTTGACGTATAATGTAGTATGGAAAAAATTATTTTATAGTATATAAATATGGAGTTATTTACCTTTATTTTATTTTAGGACACGGATATAGGCACTCCATCTATTCATGAGTTCACCCCAATAAGGAAAAATAAACAAAAATGACAAGATTACACTTACCGGCTTGCTTCTGACCCTACGTCAGGTGAAAGCGTAAGCGAAAGTGCCCGGTTTGTTATCATCTTCTCTAAACCTTCACCACCACTCCAACTCTTCCATTATCATCGCCCATCACACTATCGCCGCCACCGTCGAACCAGAAGAAGAAAAAACGTGATGGGTGGTGAAAGGTAAGTGATGGATCTGGGCAACAAAGGGTAAGAAACAGATACAAAATAGGGTGTTCGTCTCTGGTTTCTCAAGCATATGTCATGTGTTTGAACATTTTGATCGTACAATACAATGTTGTTCGAAATTTTTTTTGAACAAGCTTTAAAGGGGGCGTTCATATCAATTTCTTGAACATGTATTTTGTGTACGAATAAATTTCTCGCAGTTGTATTTAGTGTTCGAATCGATTTTTTAAACATATATTTTGTGTTCGAAAGTTTGGTTCGAATGACTTTTTTCAAGGCATTTTCTTTTCTTTTTCTTTCTTCAATGGCACGGCGGTGGCAGCGTATTTTTGTGTGCATATTTTGTTTATATTCTTCAATAGACGACGACCATGGTAGTGGTGACGGTGATGGGAGATGGCTGGAGTGGTGGTGGAGAGTTGAAGGATATGAAGTATTTGGAGGTGTAGGGTTTAAGGATAATATTGGCATTTTTGTGATAACATTTTTAGTAGGATGAACTAATAAATAAAACGAGGTGCGTATATCTACGCCTTTATTTTATATTTGCTCGTGTCAACCAATAATCGTGACTTGAGTATTTTAGATTATTATATTACATTAATAAATCAATAATATTACACTTACATCGAATGGATTTACACCATCCATTTCAATTCGCTCCGTGCACCGCACGGGTTAAGTACTAGTATTATTAAATGTTCACGTGCCTCACCTCCATCACTATCGTATTCACCATATATTTTTTATTCATAATACCTAATTTTATCTCAATTGAAGTCCGTTTGCCCAACCAAATCGTTGGTCAAAATTACAAAAAACACACTTTTTGCAAACTTTCGATCGGCTTTTCAGCCAATCTGACCTTGTTGAACCTGAAACCAGTCTATTCATCTACTGTTATCTTTTTTATTCAATGGAGGTCGGAGTTGGCTGGAAAGTCGATCAAAAGTTGACGGAGTTGGTCAAAAAATATGTTTTTCTTATAATTTTGATCAGCGATTTGACATGGCAAACGAATTTCGATTGAGCCTAAACTAGGTGTTATAAGTCGCAAAAATATGGTGAACATGATGGTTCTTGAGGTGAGGTGCGTGAACGCTCGTAAATATGAGTTGGTCAATCTCCAAGAGCCTTTTGTTGTCGAAATCTCAACATAATTAGGTAATTTTCAATTTTGTGTCGATTATGATGTTGAACCCACGTATGTGTCTAACAGTTGAGAATTTTGAATTTGTAGTTTCCAACATATGGGTGGTTACAAGGGTGTGGAAGTTATTTTTGATGGTAAAAATAACACTTATAAATATCACATTTCGTGGTCCTCTTTTCTCTCTGAAAAATATACAGAGATAACCATCATCTAAATTGTTAGAGAAGAGAAAAAAAATCAGTGGAAATCCGTCCGAGAATTCCGATAGGAATAGCAATGGCCGGAGGTATGCTTGATCCGTTTTTCGCTTCCGCTTGTACATGTTTATATTGTTGAAAGCATGTATATTTATGAATACGTACTCATTTGTTTCTATCATTTGGTATCAGAGAGTCGTTTGGCCTCTACCTTGCTTGTTTGAATTTTTATGTTCATTCATTTTCAATCCCGTAAGTAAAACAAAATTTGTGGAATAAAAAAAAAGAAACGAAACTATCGCTAGTGTGATTCAAACTTGATAGATTATGATGTGGAACCTAAGTATGTGTGTGGTGCAGCAGTTGAGAATTTTGAATTTGCAGTTTCAACATATGAGTAATTACAAGGGTGTAGAAGTTATTTTCAATGGTAAAAATAACATTGTATAAATATCACATTTCATGGTTCTCTTTCTCTCTGCAAAACATACGAAAATAAACACCATCTAAGCTTCGGGATTTTTGGTAAACCGCTGCACCTTGGTGGATGGTTCCTCTTGGTAAAGGCTACTTTAGCATCTTATTCTCTGAGGTTAATGATATGGTCCGTGTTTTCATCAAACCAATCTGGAGGCTCGATTCTGGATCCTTACAACTCTTTCCGTGGACGCCGGATGTCAATCCGTATAAGGTTACTTCTACCTCTGCCCAGGTTTGGATACGAATTTTTGAGTTACCGATTGAGTACTGGGATCGATCCTTTATCTTAAATATTTATAGTGTGGTTGGATCTCCTCTTCAAATTGACGAGCGTTTGATTGATGGTTCGGTCGGGCACTTTGTACAAGTTCTAGTTGATTTGAACCTCATGGATACTTTGCAGGATACGTTTATGATTGAAAGAGAGGGCTATTGTGGTTACGTCTCCATTAGTTACGGAGACTTACCACTGTTTTGTTCCTCTTGTAAAATGGTTGGGCACCCGGTTGTCTCGTGTCCCTCCTTGAAACCGCATGCAGATCCTAAGGTCAATCCCAGTGAATGGCAAATGGTTGACTACACGAAACAATCTCGTCGTTGCTCAGTTTCTCTTGAGCGACGAGGGTGTCAACGACAGGAATACCGTATGAAACCGAATGCCAAATGTACTAGTAACGTCTCCAAACCTTCTACTTCTACTACTTTAATGACCTCGAATGTTTTTGAAGCTTTGAATAATGATGACTGCATGAACTTGGATGATTCGGTACTACACAACATGGATGCAGTGAGCCCTTCGTCCCAGGTTCCCCAGGTCATATGACACATGACCCTGATGATCCTCTAGCCCCTGGAGATCTTACGAATGGACAAAACAAAGGCGGATCCGCCAAACCAGAGATCAAGTCCATCATTTCGGGTAGTTTACCTGCCCATGGTGAATCTACACTTCATAACACGACTGCGGTGAGCCACCAGTCCTTGGTCCCCTCAGGCCATGTGGCATCCGATCACTTTATTGTTGACCTAACCACGGATGATCTTAAGGCTAACCAAACCGATGATGGATCCACCCGTCCAGCTGCAAAGCCTACCACAACCCGCTGTTCAAACCATGGTGACCAACAGACTGCCCAGCTTTGCGGGGAGAACCATTCAACCGTATACAGGTCGGTTGAGAGTGTTTGTGATACTTCTCAAAACTTGTGCTTTACGAGGAACCTACGCCACCTTCTACGTCAATAACATCTTCGAGCATGGGCTATGTTGATAAGGTGGACGTGGTCTTTTTTGATAAGGTTTCTCCATCGTGGCAACATATCTCAAAATACTATCTTGCACTTGAAGAAGGAATTATAGTGGATGATTCGGATATCGGCAACCAACATCGCACCCCACTTTTTCGTAAAATTAAAAAAGTACAACATGAGTCTTCTACTCCTTTCATTGTTGGTGATACAAACTCCTCTCCTGCTCTTCGCCATATGAGTGTTACTTCTAGACAACCTTGGGTGGATATTGCTGAAAAGGAAGATTCCACTCCTACAAGCATTTTTTCAAAGAGTTCCCCTAAGCGGGAATTCCTTGTGAAGCGCTAGTTTTACTGTTTTCGCATTTTGTTGTATAACTAAGTTTTCAGACTCTTTTCCTATTTTTTTATTAAGAATGCCACAATTTATTTAAAAAAAAACACCATCTAAATTATTAGGGAAGAGAAGAGAAACCAATGGAAATCCGTCCGAGAATTCCGATTGAAATAGCAATGGACGAAGGTACGCTTGATCCTTCATCGCTTCCGCTTGTACATGTTTATATTATTGAAAGCATGCATGTTTATGAATATATACGTATTTTGTTTCCATCAATTGGTATCAGAGCGTCGTTTGGCCTCTGCCTTGCTTGCTTGAATTTTTATGTTCATCCATTTTCAATCCCGTAAGAAAACAAATTTTTTGGGGAAAAAAAAAAGAAACGGAATTATCGCTGGTGTGATTTGAACCCGAGTGGACTGCTTTTAGGCCACAGGTGTTGGCTAGTTGGGTCGTATTGAGTACTTGCTCCATACTTACTGACACATATTATATTGACTTTTAGTCAGTGGCATTGTGTATGAACATTATTGCATATTTTAAGTGATTTGTTGATTTTATTAGATCATTTCAATGCATGTGTTTTATGTTTTGGTTTATGACAACTTGTTTAAAATATAAATTATGTCATATTGGCATATATTGTTGAGATTTATAAAATTTAGTTTTATTCTTATAAAATTAATATTGTGTATATAACCTTAATTGAGTGTTTGAAATTTTAACACATTAAGTTGTATATCTAAGTGATTCATATGTTTTAGTGTTTTTTTTAAGAGTAGACACAACATCTTCAATAAATTAAATGTATATACTAAAGCTGATTTTTGAAGATCACTTTTCGAATAGACATATGTTGTAGTTAATTATGCGTAATATGATGAAATTTATCCCAAATGAAATTTATTATATTTATATAATTAATTAGGATAATATATCAAATTATGTTTTCTAATTTACCCACTTGGGATTAGAAAATGGGATGTACCTTGATAGTTTTATCATGAAGTTGGGTGAATCTAACTGAATTAGGACTTTAGCCCACAGGCAAGTTTATGTCTCTTGATTCATATTACAACATGATTTACATTGGTAAAACATGTTATATGGTTTTAAGAAAGATTCAATTTTAATAATATGACCATTTTGTTTACTTAATGCAGTTATTCAACTTGATAACTACTCTGATATGAAATTTGATGTTCCTGAAATTGATGGAGACAATTATAAAACTTGGAGGGAGATAATTCTCCTTCATTTGGGGTGGATGGACATTGACTATGCTATTAGGAAAAACGAACCACCAACTATAACTGAAGAAAGTAACCCAGGTGATATTGATCTTTATGAAAAGTGGAAGCGATCTAATCATCTCCGCGTTATGTTCATAAAGACCAGGATATCAGTTGGGATTTGAGGTTCCATTGAGAAGTATGATAATGTTCGTGCTTTGTTGAAGGCAATTGATGACCAATTTGTGTCTTCTAATAAAGCATTGGCTAGCACCCTTACAATGCAATTCTCATCCATAAAGCTTACTAGGATTCGAGGAAAACGTGAGCATATCATGCGCATGAGAGATATAAAGGCAAACCTTAAGACACTCAAAGTTGAAATGTTGGGTTCTTTCTTGGTTCACTTCATTTTGTGCACTGTTCCTCATTAGTGTGGTCCTATTAAGATCTCTTATAACACACATAAAGATAAATGGTTCATAAATGAACTGATGACCATGTATGCCCAAGAGGAGGGACGATTGGCTATGATGGAGGGTGAGAAAGAGAATATGACGACAATTTTGGGAAACAAAAGACAATTTCAGGCTAAGGACAAGGAAAAGAACAAGATTCCTCCCCAAAAGGATATCAAGAAAGAAATCAAGTGCTTCTTTTGTAAAATGAAGGGGCACATAAAGAAGGACTGTCCTAAGTTCTTTAAGTGGCTTGAAAAGAAAGGTACTCAATTTTCATTTATTTGTTATGAATATAATATGGTTGATGTTAATCACAACACATTGTGGATTGATTAAGGTTCTACAATCCATGTTACGAATTCCTTACATGGATTGCAAAACCTGCGGAAACCAGTGGGGAGTGAGGAAAAAGTCTACTCTAAAAATGAAATGTCCTCACATGTGGAAGCAATAGGGACATGTAAATTCGTTTTAAGTAGTAGTTTCATTTTACTTTTGGAAAAGACTTTTTATATTAATGGTTTCGCTAGGAGTTTAATTTATGTTTCAAGACTAGTATCATGTAGTTTTTCCTTTAACTTTTTAGACTCGTATTTCAGTTTATCTTATAAGTCTAATGTTATTGGAAAAGGTACTTTGTCTTATGGTCTTTTTCGTCTTAGTTTGAAGAATGATGGTAAACATACTACTTTGCACGTTCATGATACTGTTAGAGTAATGTGTTATGAATGAAGAATCTTCTATGTTGTGGAACCAAATATTGGGATATGTCTCCATTGATGGAATCAAGAAATTGGTAAGTGAAGGAGTACTTAGTACTGGGGGTGAGCATTCGGTCGGTTTGGCCGAAAACCGAACTGAACCGAAATAACCGAAACCGAATTTTGCCTAAAATTTCAAACCGAACCAAAATTATGTCTAAAACCGAAAAAACCGAAAACCAAAATATTTATAAAATTGCAAACCGAACTAAACCGAAAATATGTTTAAAACCGAATTAACCGAACCGAACCGAATTAATAAGAAATAATAATAAGTAATATAAAATATATATTTTTTATTTTTTTAGTTATATTTCGGTTAAAACCGAACCAAAATTTATTTGTAAAACCGAACCGAAATAACCAATTTTTTAGATTTTTCAAACTAAAAACCGAACCAAATTTATATAAAACCGAACCGAACAAACATTTTCGGTTCGATTCAGTCGGTTATTTCGGTTTTTTGGTTTTTTGCTCAACCCTACTTAGTACTATAATTTTTTTTCTTTTTTTTTGATTTTGAGACTTGTACTGCATTAAGGGTAAGCAGACTAACAAGTCAAAGAAGGTGTCCATACAGATATTTGTAGTCCTAATATAGATGCATACCATGATAAGTATTTTATTACGTGTATAGATGATTACTCACGCTATATGTATATATACTCTCTTAATAATAAGTATGAAACTTTAGATCCTTTTAAAGTATTCAAAGAAGAAGTAGAGAAATAATGTGGAAAGCAAATTAAGATTGTAAGATCAGATAGAGGTGGTGAATACTACAATAAATACTGAGAGTGGACAAGCATCCGGTCTGTTTGCTAGACTTCTTCAAGAAAATGGGATTGTTGCCTAGTATACCATATCTGGTTCTCCGGACTAAAATAGTGTTACTAGAAGAAGAAATCGAAAATTGATGGACATGGTGCAAAGTATACTTGCTAGCTCTAAACTTCTTAAGACCTTGTGGACTGAAGCTCTTAGAACAGCAGTGTACATATTAAATCGGGTTCCAAAAATGCAGTCTCAAAGATGCCATTTGAGTTATTCAAGGTTGGAAACTAAGTTTGTGACATGTATGCATTTAGGGATGTCTGTCTTATGTAACAGTTAACAATCTTCAAGAAAAGAAGTTGGACTCGAGGATCATAAGTGGGTATTTCATTGGATATACCGATAGGTCTAAGGGAAACATATTTTACTGTCCATCACATAGCACTAGGTTTGTGGACTGAAGAAATGCTAAATTTATTGAGAATGACTTAATTAGTGGGAGCGGTTAACCTTTGGATATTAGTTCTAAGAAAGTCTATTCTCGATATCCCATTTCGAGTGATAGAGTGATAGTTGTTGTTAAAAGTGTGCCTCAAGTCCAACCGCATATTGAGTAGTCAATTGCGAATGTTCCACAAAATGTTGATCAAGATTTTGTAGATCCTAAATTTCAGCAAACACCTGAACCTATTGAACAAACAGTTGTGCAACAAAATCTTGACACTCAGGACAATGTTTAAGAAGGTTAAGGAGAACTACCAGAATAAGGAAGTCGACAATATCGAGTGACTATGTTATGTATCTGCGAGAGTGTGACTGCAATATTGGAGCAAAAAATGATCTTAAAATGTTTTCACAAGCTATGAGTTGTGAGAAATTAAGCTTGTGGTATAATGACATGAAAGAAGAGTTGAATTCTATGTCATGTAGCAAAGTCTGGGATTTCATCGAGTTGCCTGATGGTGTAAAAGTCGTCGGTTGTAAGTGGGTCTTTAAAACAAAGAAAGACTCACAGAGTAATATCAAGAGATATAAACCAAGACTTGTTGCCAAGGATTCACTCAAAGAGAAGGAATTAACTACAAAGGTTCCCTTGGGGTAATTATGACATTATTAACCTATTTTGATTTTGAATTACATCAAGTGGATGTGAAAATGGCATTTTTCAATGGTGATCTAGAGGAGGTTGTTTATATGAAACAACCTGAAGGTTTTCCCTCTAGTAACGGTGATCATTTAGTTTGCAAGCTTAATAAATCTATATGTGGACTCAAACAAGCATCCTGTCAGTGGTATTTTAAATTTCATGAAGTTATCACTTCATTTGGTTTTGAAGAGAACATCATGGATCAATGTATATACCATAAGGTTAGTGGGAACAACACTTGTTTTCTAGTTATATATGTAGATAACATATTACTTGCAACAAATGATAATGGTTTGTTATATAACATTACAGAAAAAAAAAACCGGATTCGCCGACGGCCATATCCGTTGTAAACCACTTACCGATGGACAACGGCGTTGGTGAATCATTTGTTTATAATTTCAATTGCCGACGGACTTTTCGGCCGTCGGGATTCCTAATTTTATTTTTGGATTTACCGGCAAATTTTAAGCTTGTCGGTAATTGATTGAAATAAATAAATAAAAATTGAATTTACCGACGGATATGGTGCCCGTTGGTAATTAATTAAATAAATAAATAAATAATGAATGCCGACAGATCCGATGCCCATTGGTAATTACTTAAATAAATAAAATACTATTTAATATTACAGACGGACATGAAAGTCGTCGGTAAATGTATTTTTTTAATATTATTTTTATTAATTGGAATAATGAACTTGTTTTTTATTTCACCCCCCTATTTACATTTATTAGGAAAAAATGCAAATGCAAAATAAATTAAATAATATAAATACGAATCAGAATCAAATGAATTCATCAATAATAATTCAAAATGAATTCTACAAAAATAATCCAACACCTCGAGAGCAATCTAATCAACATGAGGGGGAGGAGAAGGAGGAGGTTTCTCCCATCGCGACCCTAATACGCTCCTCAACTTGTCGCTGCTCGCAATCCAACTGGAACTGCGCCTGTGCCTCGTGCATCCTTTGCAACTCATCCTGAGACTCCAGTCGTATCCTCTGCAACTCCTCCTGATGCCTCATCTCAGCCTCCTCGAACTGCATTTGCAGCTGCACCAGACGAGGATCGACCTGCTGGGATGACGTAGAGCTGGAGCCTGCATCGAACTCCTTAGAGAGTGATCCCGTCCCAAATCGTCGACACTTCTTGGGCCTTATAACAGAGAGGTAGACGTCGTTCGGGTTGACAAACGTGCCAAACTCATGTGATGCAGCACGTCTGCTCTCCAAAGTAGTCTGAACCTCCGTCTGATATATAAAACAAAATTGTTAATTTTTTTCATGCATAATAATGAAAAAAAATTTTACCATATAAACTAATTTGAGTTTAGAAATTAAATAAACTTACAACTATTCGCTGAGATTTGGGGTCCGTAAATGAGCCATCACCTTTCTGATGCAGACTCAGTAGAAGCTCGTACGCACTGGGTTCCCTACCCATCTCCTCTCACTATGATAATTAATTTATTATTTTATCATGTATATATATATAATTTGAATTATAAAATTGTAACATAAAACATATATTTAACTTACGATGTTATCTTGTATGCGATTCGCCCCCCGAGACCCGCCTCTATACATAGATATCCCAGTACCAGGATCCTCAGGCTCGCTCATCCTGTTCCTGCTAGCCCTTCGTGATCTCTCAACCTCCTCTGGCCTCGCCCACGCCTCCCTCCAAGCCCTCCAGGTCTGCTCGCCGACAGCAACCGGTATCTCTCCCTTGGCATCATACATCTGCCGCCACTCATTAAGACGACTAGCCCAAGCATAAGTCATAGATACATAAAAGGCTTGGCGCATAGAATCATCAGAATATCGCCTCCGGTCCCAATAACATAAACTCTACAATAAAGCATATTTAAGACAACACAAAATAAGTAATTAGTTACAAAAATGTAAACATATGTAATGTAATAAATTAAGTTTGTATTTAATGTAAATACCTAGAACAGAAGCCACCACGTGTCACGATGACCCTGGGGAATATGCATATACCTCCATCCATCTAGGTGCACACGAGCCTCATGGATCCATCTAAGAATCGCAGGTAAATCTGTAATGCTACTCCACACTCTAAGATATATAAATTAAAATGAGGATTTTTTTAGAAGTTGCTTACAATTAATAATGATATAATTATTAATAAAAACTATTAAATACTAATAATTACCTCCGATCGATGATATAAACAAGGAGCCTCCAGAAAGTCGACACGACTCATCATAAATAGAAGGGTTGTCTGGTATGATCTCGAAAGGAGTCGGTCCATCCAGATATACGTCGGCCTTATGGTCGACCAAATCATCAGAGGAGATCGGCATAACTGGTTGTGACGACAAGTAGTCGAAGAACCTATAACCTGAGGGACTAGATGATCCTGAACGACTAGCTCCAGCAATACTCTTCCCCCTCATCTAAACGACCTCAAACACATTGAAATTAAATTAAAAATAATTAAATTAAAACATTATATTATTTTTTAAATGTTAATTAATTATATAATGTTATAACCTTAACCGACATAAATTAAAAACTAATCGTCATCGTTTGTCTCTTCTTTGCTTATAAACTCATTTTCCGTATCATCGACAAGTTTGGCATCGACATCATCGACAAGTGGATCATTAAGTTGGAAATCAACATCCTCCAATCGGATTGCACTATGCCTCTCAGCAACACCCTCTTGAAATGATTGTTCAGGCATTCGCTCTTCCATGAAATCTATTGTCGATCTCGCCTTAATATTACAAGCTGCCAACCAGTCAACCATGTCTCATCCCAAACTTGGATACAAGCAATAATAAACTTGAGTAGCTTGGGCCGCAAGTACAAAATGGCTCATAACGATTGAATCTAAGTTTATGATTAACGTCGACAAGCTTATATTGAGAGTGCACTCTCGTGCCTGTTGGAGTCAGATCAAACCACTCGCATTTGAACAAGAGTGTGCTTACAGACCCTGAATATTCAAGTTTAACAATCTCTACCATACGAGCGTAATAGTCATATTCATCTTCTCTATAAGTTGATCCTTTTATACAGACCCTAATGTTCGATGTAGATCGTTCTGATCAGTATGCAATCGTGTGAAATATGTATCCATTTATCTTACAACCATTGAATGTAGCACACAATGCGATTGACCGAACGCTAGACTCTTAATATAATTATTAGTTACACTATTCAAGGGATCCCAGACCTATAATATATGACGTAAAGTTACATTATCCAAATAAAAATACGTAATATATGTATATAAACAAACCTCACAAAATTTGACTCACGTAGTTTTCAAACCAAATAGGAAATTTATTTTCTAAATTTCCATTTAATTCTTCATTTGAAATGTTTGGTTGTTGGCGTTTAGTGACCTTCGTGAAAAGGCTGCATATTTAATGAATTAAAATACTGTTATAATCAATTACATCAAGTAATACGTAAAATATTATTTATAATCAATTATACCTGCTAAAATCCTCGAGTTCATCACAATTTAGTAATACGTATTTTCTCGCCGCATCAAACTCTTGATTTGACAACCATTTTTTCCTTCTACGGATGAGAAGGGTTCACCATAATTTTTGAATACTGATGGAATCTCATCATTGTCGTCTCCATCATTCTGAATATCTTCATTATACTTCAAGTTTGTTCTTCTAGTGGAGACTTGATCATCAAAGTAGTACGAACTAAAAGTTGACCCCTCTTCAATTAGATAAGCATTTGCTATTGAGCCCTCGACACTTTATTTGTTCCTCACACCATTTTTAAGTTTATGAATATATCTTTCAAAGGATACATCCACCTATACTGCACTGGACCTGTAATTCTTGCCTCATATGGAAAGTGGATCGGCAAATACTCCATCGAGTCAAAAAAACTCGGGGGAAAGATCTTCTCAAGTTGGCACAAGATCAGAGAAATATTTTTTTCCAAACGAGCCATATCACAAGTTTCGATAACTCTTGCACTCAGATCTTTGAAGAACAAACTCAACTCTGTTAGAGCTTTCCAAACTGGATTGGGGAGTAGTTCTCGAAAAGCAATTGGATTTAATCATTGCATAAACACATGACAATCATGACTCTTCATCCCATTCAATCTCAATCCTTTCATATCGACGCAACATCCCAAACTCGAAGCGTACCCGTCTGGAAACTTAAGAGTCTTAACCCATTCACACAAAGAAATATTTGACTTTTTATCGAGTGTGTAAGAATCTTCAGGATACTTTCCTGAGTCATCAGTTTGAAGCGATGGACGAAAAAAATAGTCGTTCAGCTCATCTCTTGATTTCGACATATCTTTTGTCTTCCCCTTCACATTCATCACCGTGTTGAACACATTATCGAACACATTCTTCTCAATGTGCATAACATCTAAATTATGATGAATTAAATTTGTGCTCTAGTACGGAAGATCCCAGAAAATGCTTCTTTTCTTCCAATCGCTCGTCTTTGCGATTTGAGCGTTAACACATTCTGTTTCTAGTTCAGTGACCTTCAGAAGCCCAAGTCTATCTATCTCATCCAATGTCTCTACTACTGAACGAATGTTTGGCGGGGGAGCATCAACCTTCCTATTTTTTTGAAAGTCTTTTTTATCTTATCGAAAGTGAAGATCACATTCTAGAAACTTCCGGTGGTTATCAAACCAAGATTATTTTCTGCTACACTTCAAAGTAAATGCATCAGATCGCTCCATGCAATATGGACAAGCAATTCGACCGGCCGTACTCCAACTCGACAACATGGAGTATGCAAGAAAAGTACTAATCATCCATATAAGAGCTGCCCGCAACTTACAATTCTGCTTCTTGGACACACCATACGAGTCAGCACCATCCATCCATAACTGTTTCAACTCTGAAATTAGAGGTTGTAGGACAACATCCAACTTGTCCTTAGAGTTTTAGGGGCCCAGAACAAGAACACTTAGAAACATATACTGTTCTTTTATAAACATCCAGGGTGGCAAGTTATATGGTGTGACTATTACCGGTTATGATGAATATTGCGATCTGAAACTACCAAAAGGTTGAAATCCATCCGTGCATAGACCTAATCTGACATTTCGAGCTTTAGCGGTGAACTCTGGATGAGTTTGATCAAAGTGTTTCCAAGCCTCTGAATCTGACGGGTAACACATGACACCATCGTCGACTACGTGTTCAGCATGCCACCACATATCTCTCACTATAGCCAAAGATGCGTACAATATTTGTAAATGGGGAGTCAAGGGAAAGTAATAAATCTTCTTGTATGCAACTAATTTGGACATGCATTTTCTTGCGCTTCCGTGCTTCGCGGGTTTGAACTGGGGTTCTTTACAGAACTTGCAACTATCGAGTTCACAATCATCCTTCCAGTAGATCATATAATTATTCTTGCAGCAATCTATCTTCTCCACATGTAAGCCCATACCCCTCAATAGCTTCTTAGTTTTGTAGAAATTATCTGCAACTTTATTGTCTTCAGGCACAATCTCTTTGACTAGATCGATGAATTGATCATAACACTTATGGGAAATGCCATTTTCTTACTTTAAATTCATAAGGCGGGCAACAAAAGAGAGTTATGTGTGTTTCTCACAACCTGGATACAAAGATTATTTTGCAGCTTACAAAATATCGAAAAACTTATGCGCCTCCGGATTAGGCGGTTCTTCTACATCATCATTCATCTTGAATTCAGGTCCGACAGTATCTAGCACCATATTTATGTACACATTTGGTGAGTCTTCAGGAATGATGGAAGATGATCCCCCGACTTCAAAATTACAACGCGATGACACGAGATCTACTATTTCCCCGTGATGAGTCCATATATGATAATTGGGAATGAACCCTTTGGCACATAGGTGATATTTGATGTCATTGATATCATGGTAACTACGATTCCTACACTTAATTTGTTTTCAAGGACGTTTCAACTTAGCACCGTCCCTCTCTGTAGAATCATGCATGAGTGTGAATTCGACAAAACTCTCCACCCCTTCTACGAATGTATCCGAAAGAAATTCGTCATCCCCTCGCCGTTTGTACATCCTACTACGATCAGTAGTATCCATCCTATAACTTCGGGTGTTAATTATTGTGATACTAGCTAGAATGATCAATCGTTATTTCGTGAGAGGAAAATAACGTGGGTGGCAAAGTTTTGGCAGCATTACGAGGAAGAAGAGTAATTTGAATTATTGGTAAGGCTTCTATCCCATTCAAGAATATTAGTAGTATGTGTTATCATAAAATATGCATTTTTGTTGGATTCAAAATCTCGACAGCATTTTCCCTTAGTTCTCTGAGTAAACATATATTTTAATGCACCCGAGAACAAAAGAAGGATGCATAAACCGAGATTTCAAAGCCAACATAACACATACGCATAAGATATGACCATACTACACCAACATTCTCAAACTGTCCAAAAATGGGACAATTCGAAATTTAGTACCAAACTCTCTATTTGATACTAAAACCCAAACAGGTCTAAGGTACGTATTCTAGAAGGGAACAACTCAAACTTTAGTATCGAACTCTCTATTTGATACTAAATCGAATTAAACGAGTTTTAAATACCTATTGTTCTTACTATATTAATCATACAAAATTTAAAAACAACAATATCAATCAATCACTCACATGCATACAATATTTCAAAACCACCATCCCCAATAATTTAAAACTTTTAAAACCATCAGTATTTTTTAAAACAATTTTGAAAACTGTTATTGAAGGGACGGAAACTTCCGGTCGGCGCCGTACACCACATCATCACCGACGTCTACCCAACCAATCACAACATCAATCAATTATAATGTATATAACAAAAAAACCATAGCATACATTAAACACAACCGATCATCATGGCATTTAAAAACCACCATCACATACACTTTAAAAGATAATTGCATAATTGCACAATTGAACCTTAATTACAAATCAAATCCTACCTAGCCCATGCATGTAGAATATACATTTTTTTTAAAACCCGGCCGATCACCACTAACCCATTTTTTTGCTTCTTTTGAATGTTTTCCAAGAAATTTTGTTTTTCTTTTGAAAACTAGTAGAACTCCAAAATACTTCTTTTTTAATTTTCCAATTTTTTTTTTGAATTTCGTAAAAATGGGTTTAAAAAAGGAAAGDCGTTTTCGGGGCGAACCAAAAGGAAGTTCGGCTTCCATTCCCCAAACTGTTAAAAAACAAAAAGATGATTTTTGTTTTTTCTTTTTCATTAGATCTTTATGGCCTTCCCATGCATGTACAATATAATATAAAATGTTCGGCATGCAGCACAATATATATAAATTCGATAATATAATACGATAACCTAAACTATGCCTAAATTCAATAAAATCAAAACCTACATTTCTAGTTAGGTACGATTGTACGCTAATTTCCCAAATATCAACTAATTTACCCTTAAACTATGACTAAATTCAAAATTAGACCTTAATTATCGAATTAGATATGATCAAATCCTAACTGTTTAAAAATAAAATTAAAAGAGATTTTAAATTAAAAAAAGATTTTAATATTCTATTTTTAATTAATTTGAAATAGGAAATTATTATTTTTTATTTAAGAAAATAGATTTTAAAAACCGAAAAATAAACAAAAAATTAAAAGCAAATCAGAAAATTTAATTTCTATATTTATTTAATTTAAAATTGTTTTAACAATTAAAGCAAATTTCAAAAACAAAATAAATAATAAACATAAATTTTAAATATAAAAAAAATAGAAAATAAAAAAAAATCCAACCCCAATTCAATTAAATCAAACCCTAAACCTAAAATCATTCACAATTGCATAAATCAAGCCTAAATTTCTAAATTGAGCCCCCAATTAAATTTCTCAAAACCTAATTCCTAAATTCAAACCTTAAACCCTAATTAAAGCCTAATTCAACCCTCAATCATAACTTAAAATCATAAATCACAAATTGAATCAAACACCAATTACTAAATTGAATTACAAATCAAATTAAATCAACACCCTAAATTAAAAAAAAAAAAACATTCAGTTTCAATTAAAAGGCTAACATACCTTAATATAGGACGGTGGCGGTGGCAGAAATTCCTCCCTTCCCCCTTTCCTCTATCTGGCTCAACCAGATTTTTTTTGTTTGTTTGTTGGTGGTGGAAACGAGGGAAACTGCAGCGGGCGCTGCAGTTTTATGAACTTTACCAACAGATGTAGAGTCGTCGGTAATTCCCCCGATAAATATACCTGGCGTTGTCGACGGAAGGAACTCGTCGGTAAACAGAACTCGGGATTGCTGACGGTTTTGTTTCCATCGGCATATTAAAATCTAATTTTCTTAACTTGCCGACAGCTTTATTTTCATTGGTATATAAAAATCCAGTTTTTTTAAACTTGCCGATGGACATCTTCCGTTAGCATATTCGGAGGGCTTAATTGCCGCCAACTTACCGACAGACATAACTACCGAGAGGCTACGTCCATCGGGATGCCGTCTGTAAGACCGAGCTTTTACTGATGAAATGCTACCCGTTGGTAAATTCTGTCGACGTTTTCATGTTATTTTGTAGTGTAAGGTGAAACAATTTCCCTCAAAGAACTTTTATATGAAAGATATGAATGAGGCCTACATCAATAAAGTTCTGGAGAGATTTCGTATGAAGGATTGTTCACCGAGTGTAGCACCCATTGTATAAAATGATAAATTCAGTTTGAATCAGTTATCGAAAAATGAGTTTGAACGGAAAAAAAATGAAAATCATCCCATATGCTTCAGCTGTTGGAAGCCTCACGTATGCTTAGGTCTGTACCAGATCAAACATTGCATTGTTGTCAGAATGTTAGGAAGATATCAGAGTAGTCCAGGTATTGACCACTGGAGAGCTGCAAAGAAGATAATGAGATATTTAAAAGAGTCAAAAGATTTAATGCTCATTTATAAACGAACTAATAATCTGGAGGTGACTGATTACTTCGATTCAAACTTAGCGGGTTATGTTGATTCACGAAAGTCAACATATGGATATGTTATTATGCTCACTAATGGGGCTATATTATAGAGAAGTTCAAAGTAGACATTGATTGCTACTTCTATCATGAAAGCTGAATTCGTATCATATTTTGAAGCTACCAGTCATGGTGTTTGGTTGAAGAGTTTCATATTTGGGTTTAGAGTTGTAGATTCTATATGTTTAGGCCATTGAGAATGTATTATGTTAATTCAAGTGTGGTTTTTATGGCTAATAGCAATAAAAGTGGTAGTCGAAGTATGCACATCTACATTAAGTACTTAACCATAAAATAAATATGTTAAGGAAACGAAAATCATTGAGCACATTAGCACTAAATTAATGATTGTTAATCCTTTAACTAAAGGCGTGCTACCAAATAATTTTAAGGATCATATAGTACGAATGGGACTTGGTTCCAAAATGTAATTTTCAGTAGCATGTACGTACATTTCGAATTACTATCGAAACTCTTACTTAGTTGATAATTTTCATTTATTCTTTGTTCACTTACTTGTCTTGGAAATTATCATTAAGTATTGGGCCTAAAATAAACATTTGGTTTATTCATTAAGTTTTGTAACCACATAAAGAATTTGAGAACATAATACATTGTGATACATAGTTGATACTACTCACCTCTAGAGGACTTATCTCTATGACTCATGTGTTATATTTTCTTGATAGTGGCTGCACCAAGGGGGAGAATGTTGAACCCACATATGTGTGTGGTGCAAGAATTGAGAATTTTGAATTTGCAGTTTTCAACATATGGGTGGTTACAAGGGTGTAGAAGTTATAACTTAAATCAAATATTTTTCAACTTTTCACAAAATAACTATAATCACAAAAGTGTGTGCAAACACTCCCCTAACAAAAGTTGTTTGTGATAAAAAGACTTGAAGTAAAATTTTCTAACTACTTATAAATAAATAGATTTTATTTCCTATTTTTGTCCCCTTCGCCATTTCTGCCGCGTAGGGTTGAAAAAAGAAGGAAACTTTGATGGAGATCAATGAATTTGATTGCCTCGTAGTTCTTGTGGTTCACCACTGAATAACGAAACCCACGATGAAGCTGGAGTCACATTATTTGCGGAAGCTCATGACTCAAAGTGAGACAATTTATCTTGGTTGCTTGTCACCGCTTTCCACCAACCATGCATGTTGTCTCCTTTTGTTGCCACTTGTCACGTGAGTGTGAAAATCTATTAAACGAGAGTAAAAATAAATAATGCGAGATCATTGTTTAGAATAACCATTCACCACAGTTTGAACCGAAACTAGAACCGAAACCGCCGTTAAGGCGTCTGGTTCTGGTTTATACTTTTTTCCAACCAAAAATCGGCAGTTCAAACTGCTGGTTTGAAAATTAGAAAAAGAAAAATACCGTTTCAACCGGTCAAATGTATTCATTGGGGGTAGTAAAAATCACATTTGAAATCAACGGTCATGATCAAGTGACCGTTGATCATCAATGGTCTATAAGAATTGGCCGTTGGATCAAACCTCCAGTTTGAACTGAAACTAGCCGGTTTGGTCCAAAACCGGCAGTTCTGCTGCCTTTTATAATATTATTTGTTCACTCCTATAAATACCCCTATTTTCCAACTCATAGATCTTACACCAAACTATCAACTCTTCTATAATCTCTCTATTCTACATTATCCTTCTTTGCAAATTTAGTGATTTACTAAGTTTCTTTAATTATCAAACCTTCCCGAACTTAAAGTTAGTGTTATAATTCCAAATACATTTCTTACTTTATAGTTAGTTCTACATTTATAATCCTACTTTATCCTACTCTACTCTTTTTTTTATTAATCTATATAAAAAGAAAATGGCAAGTCGTGGAGGTTCTTCTCGTTCTCGTCGAGCCGATAAGGGGAAGAGCATAGCACTCAATGGCAATGCCAATGTCCATCTCTCCGGCTTATCACAAGGCAACACTCCTTAGGTCAGTGACTACAACCCCAACCCCATCGACATTGGTGAAGATTGGAGTGATACCGATATTGATCAAACTTATCGAGTCACTACCGCCTTTGCCGATGAAGGAATTCCCAATCAAGAGAAGATGGAGCAAGATGATTTGCCTCCTCCAAGCCATCCTTCCAAAGAACCTCGTTCTCGGGAACAACAACGTTAAAATGTGACATTATCACAAAATATTTTTTAAAAATTGAGATCCCGCCACCCGCAAACGAGCCGCCTCCAGAAGATGGTAAAAAATGAAGAAAGAGGTACTATGTCAAATGAAACTATTGTGCATCATCTTACCAATTCCTCGAAGGAGGTGGATATGGAAATACGCACAACCATCTTAACAACAAACACCCCAACAAAGTCGGTATCGATAAGACTCAAATGCAACTACAAGGAGGACAAGTGAGTACGAACTCCTCTTCTTTATTTACAAACTCCGACGCTACTCATATAAAGGAATTGACAAATTTTATTTCTTCTAGGTCTCTTCCTTTTAACTTTGCCAATGATGATTTATATTAAAAGTTCACCCAAATTTCTTTTAATCTCTCGAGTATGATAGTCTCACGCTCTACCGTTACTCATGATATTAAGAAATTTGTTGGTGAATATGTAATGAATTTTCTTGTTTACCAAACAAAGTTTCAATTTGCTCGGATGTTTGGAGTGATCATTGGGAATGAAACTATTACATGAGTGTTACATGTCATTAGGTTGATAAGTCATGGACTTTACAAACACATTTCCTTGCATTTAGAGATTTAAACCTCCTCATAATGCACATAATATTGTCAATTAATTCATATGATTTGTCAAAAATTTGGTCTAGTTGACAAAATATTTTCTATTTCATTTGATAATTCAACTCCTAATACGACAAGTATTAATGAGCTTATTAGTATTTGTAAACCATCTATTGGTGACATATTTTTCCATATTAGATGCATATGTCATATTTTGATTTGTGTGCTCAAGAGGATTTGGATGCATTAAAAAATGATCTTTCTCCTATTAAAGCCGCAGTCATGTGTAATCATTTAAAGAAATGTTTGCAACGAAAATGGGTGAGATTTTGTAAGGAAAATGGGTTTGAAGGAAAAAAAAAATTCAATCGATGTGCCTACTCGTTGGAACTCTACATATAAATTATTGAAATATGCATATTCGTATAGAGAGTTATTGTGTTCGTTTTTTAGCCAACAAGAAACTGGAATTATGTATATACAAACCAATGGACTGCATTTAATTATTTGAAAAAACTTTTAAAGGTGTTTAATGATGCTTATAATTTATTTTTCGGTGTTTATTATCCTACTTCTCACCTTGTTGTTGAATATTATATTAAACTTGGATTCATCTTTAGGGAGTGCATGAAAAGTGAACGATCGGAAGAATGTGTAGTTTTTATGAAACAAAAATGGTTGAAGTATTTTTATGACATTCCAAATATATTCTTATTTGCTACATTATTAGATTCTAATAATAGAGAAAGTGGTTTAGAACTTTATTATAACAGTTATTATGATGCTTTATTGCTGTTTGAAGAGTTTGAATATCCTTTCGTTGAAAATATTATTCAAAATGTGAAATAGTCTTTATTTAATATATTTAAAGAATATAGTATAAATCTTGATGGTCCTCTTTCTATGAGTACTTTTGGGTGACAAACTTCTACTAGAAGTGGTAATCCTAGTAGAAGTGGTGACGACGACGATGAAATTGAGAGTTTCAGGATTTTTTGAAACACACAAAAAAAATTATGAATGGGGCATTCGGGTTACTCATTCAATTCTAATACTTATCGAGAACTTGAAACTTATCTAACGATGGCTTTTGAGTATGGAATGTTTGGGGAAAATGAAGCCGACAATGAGTTTGATATTTTGAATTGGTGGGTTTCGAGGAAATCACTTTTATCCCGTTGTTAGCATCATTGAGAGGGAGATATTGGTCGTTCCCGTATCAACTGTTTTAGTCGAACAATCATTCAGTAAAGGGGGGTACATGCTGGACCAGCGGAGATCCAACATTAGACCTCACAATCTCGAGTATCAAATGTTATTGCATGATTGGGTCGATGTCGATCGATGCAAAAAAAATGTTCTTAGTGAAGATGAAGAGAGAGAGAGACGTATTATGATATGGGATCTAGCAACAAGTTGGCATATGGTTGAACATGACACCCCCCCACCACCGCTTTTGATTCCTAAGGTAATTAAGGTAAGTGAGAACTACGTGACTTTGATTCCTAAAGTAAGGGATACGTAGGGCATAATGTACGTCCTAAGGATTCAAGAGAGCTAGGAAGCAATGTGCATGAATCTCGGAAACGTAAGAGGAGTTTATCACAAAGATAGATTTTCAACTCGTAAAGCTTATGATTCCTCAGCAATGTTTTCAGTTTATACTTATTACCACGATGAGCATAATATTCAGAATAAGAATACCATCAAATCGGAAAAATTATGAAAATAGACAGTTTGAAGACAAGGATTTTCTTCAACCTGCTTAAACGAAACGGAAAATATTGTCAATAAATAGAAGTACGTCTTGTTTATTAACATCTCGAAAATACTCCGCCATCGTTAGGGCAGTCAAGCCAACTCTCATACGAGCTCCCGTTGGTTCATTCATCTGGCCGTAAACTAGAGCCACTTTTGACTCTGCAATATTTTCTTAATTAATCACCCCATATTCTTTCATTTCCATGTAAAGATCATTTCCTTCACGAGACCATTCACTCACCCCGCCAAATATAGATACCCCCACGTAGGCTTTGGCAATATTGTTAATTAATTCCATAATGAGTACCGTTTTACCAACCCCAACTCCCCCAAATAGTCATATTTTCCACCTGCGGCGATAAGGTGCTAAAAGATCTACTACTTTAATTCCTGTTTCAAAAATAGATAATTTTGTATCTAGCTGTATAAAGGCAGGCGCAGATCGATGAATAGGAAATGTTGTACGAGTATCTACCGGACCTAAATTATCAACAGGCTCTCCAAGCACGTTGAAAATTCGTCCCAGAGTCACTCCACCGACCGGAACACTTAGAGGAGCACTATCTTCAATTATTTGAAATTAAAATTTTAAAATTTAAATTAAAATATTTGAAAATAGTTCAAGTTCAATTTATTCTTATTTTTTATTCAAATTTATAAAAAAAAATGTAATTTCTATTTTCTCACTTAACCTCAAAATTTCAAATTTCTTCTAATATAATTTTTTTTAACTTAAAATATTTTAAATGGTTCAATTTCAGTTTCTTTTTAATAAATTCAAAATTTCAAAGTGTTAGTTCTATTTTCTCATTTAACCTCATACACATTATAAAAAATTTATAATAATAAAGAAATAAGAAAAATTAACTTCAAAAATTTTAAATATTCTTAAATTTTTTTATTTTAACTTCAAATATTTTAAATAGTTCAAGTTTGTTTGTTTTTTGAATTAATTCAAAGTGTTATTTATTTCTATTTTCTCACTTACTTAACTATAATTTTTAATAAAATTAAAAATAAATAAATATAGGGAAAAACCCCAAAAAATATGGATTTAGAAAGTATAAAAACTAAAAAAAAAAAAACACAAAAAACTGGGCTAAACTGAATCGTGAACTGGCGGTTCACAAACCATCGACAACCGGCTGATTTCACAGTTCGATTGCGTTTTGAGATTTCTGGACAAATCGAACTGTCGATTTGAACTGTGAAGCGTAGATATTGTGATGCAAGATTATATAAAATCATAGAGATAGCAGAGAAAACATCTAAGAAAAAAAACGTGATACAAGATTATATATAATCATAGAAAATGTAGGATACCATATATTCTTTTGGTGGATAGCATTGGATTAAGTTACCATGGCCATTGATGATAGAAAATTGCCTCTTCAGATGGATGGAGTTAATATAAATGTGGTGGTACTAGTGTAATAACCCGCGTATTACGCGCACATATCAGAAAAATGCATAATAATATAAAATTTGTCAATTGTATTTTAATTAAATTCACAAAATGACTTATTAATATCAAATAGAAAATAATATTTTTGATTTCAAATTTTGAATAACTTTAATGGAAACTATATTAACGGTCTTATTCACAATGACACGCGCATAAAATTTTTGAAAAACTTCAATGGAGATTTTGAAATATCTTGTACAAAAATTGAAAAAAAAATAACAAATGAATTACATGGTAAGGAAAACGAATTGATTATTGAATCATAAATCAATATTCCTCCTGTTTCGAAGAAGATACTATTCTTTCGGCCATTTTTAATTATGGATAATTTTCACAAATATGGTATGCTTGACTTTTGAAAATGATAATAAATTATGAATGAAACATATTCAATAACGATTATGATGAACATTTCCAATTTCTATAAAAATTGGAAAAAAAAAACAAACAAACAAACGAATTATATGGTAAGGAAAATGAATTGATTATTGATTGATAAATCAATATTCCTCCTGTTTCGAAGAAGATACTATTCTTTCGGCCATTTTTAATTATGGATAATTTTCACAAATATGGTATGCTTGACTTTTGAACATGACAATAAATTATGATGAAACATATCAATAACGATTATGATGGACATTTCTAATTATTGAATATATTGTCATACTTAGCCCCAATATCAATAACGATTTTTGATGAAACAAAGAAAATATAATATTTTCTAATCCACATAAGGACAAAACTATGTAATTGATATAAATTGATACATATACATATTTATTATTGATAATCATAAATATATCATAAACTGTATATCCTATTTATAAATGTATATTTACTAAACATATATATATATATATATATATATATATATATATATATAGTAAAGGATATATTATTTGATGTTATCTTCATTGTAATACTAATATAATAAAATTATTATATATATAGTTTTCTATTGATTATAATGATATACAATATATATCATGAATTATATCTGGGAAGTTTTAATACGGATTATATTCACGAAATCTTATATATTCTGATGTTTTCTCTTTATAATTAAAAGATTATTTTCAGTCCATATATATTTTTAGATGATATAATATCTTGCAGATTATGGAAGATATATATATATATATTATATATATATATATATATATATA
>BMAC01000808.1:256699-303898 GCA_014905375.1 Phtheirospermum japonicum | reverse complement strand
GACACTGAATTGTGCACAAAAACAAATCAGACGATAACCACATCAGACGACGACATGTACAAATTTTTTTAAAGACTTCATGACACGTGCAAAATACCATTCAGTAGGGACGTGCACAAGGGAACACATTAATGTGCAAAAACGGACACTAAATTGTGCACAAAACAAATCAGAACGATAACCACATCAGACAACGACACGCACAGATTTTTTTTAAGACTTCATGACAAGTGCAAAACACCATTCAGCAGGGACGTGCACAAGGGAAAAACTTAATGTGCACAAACGAGAAATTGAATTGTGCACAAATCAGACAACAATTAGCCAAACGCACATCAGACGAGTTGTAAATCAGATGCACTCTTATAATTAGATGAATTGCCCTAATTTAAAAGAGATATTACCTGAATTCGTCCAAACTCGAAGCCATTGGGGTGCAAGCAAAATCAAATCGTAGAAAACATGGAAAAAAAATTCGAGCAAGACCCTCTAAATCGAACCAAATCCGCCTCAAATTGTCCAAAACTCATAGAAACCAAATGAAATCGAAGAAGATCTCGTGTTCAAAATCTATAGGCGAGTTGATTTTCGATTACCACTGAAATCGAACAGGATCGTGCCTCCAAAATCAAAATTTTCCCCAAAATCGAACAGGATCGTGTTTGAAAAATACCTGAAGATTTTTTTTCCGATTACCCTGAAATCGGACAGGATTGTGCCTCCAAAATAAAACAGGATCATGTTGAAAGTAGCGTTTGCAGGTCCAATTTCGATTTATTTCTTGCATTTGCAGCATTTATTTTTGTGATTTATTTCATGCAAATTGGGCCTCAATTGTTTCTAGCAGCAGCGATTCTTAAGTTCTAGTTTTGTTTGATTAAATCTAATCCATTAGATTAGAATAATGGCTAGGATTTATTCTCATTTCTCACCCACGGAACCCATTCTCATCGTAACCAAACCCTATATATATATAGTATATATACCCCCTATATATTAATGCAAAATCCTCTTATCCTATGTGTCTGCTTCCCAAGCTTCGTTAGCTTTGGAAAAAAAATTGGTGCTTCGGTGTCATCCGAGAATAATATTAACCTAATTTAGTATTTTTCCTTTTATTATATTTTACCTTAATTTAATACTTTCCTAATATTATATTTTGCCTAATTCAATATTTTCTTTTATTACATGTTACCTACTTTAATATTTCTTTAACATATTTTGCCCAATTCAATATCTTACTTTTTTTCTTTTAATATAAAAATATAAATAAGTTATATTTAATTAAAAAAATCTATATAAGTTGAATTAATTTTTATTTACAATAAAAGTTGAAATAATTTTATTATAATTTTAAATATTTATTTAAAAAAATATGAGTTATATAAAGTTATTACAAAAGGAAAATAAATATAAAAAATATAAATTATTTTTTTATCTAATACTAATATAATAAATTGAAAATAACATTAAAAATATATATGAAAAACTATTGTTACACCAAATAAAAAACAAAAACAAAGTGAAACAAAAAAGATAACATAAACTAATACTAATAATAAAATTATTATGCCTAGAAAAATAAATATTAAATATATTCTAAATCTCTTTATCTAATTCCAATATAATGCATTGATACACATATTATATATCTATACGAACAAATTAGTATCTTACGCAGAAAAAAATAAAATAATATTACATATACTACAAGTTAGATGCACGACGTTTTTTCAATAGAAATTATCAGTGTCTTATAAATTTGATTTTTTATATCACATATCTATCTATTTATCTATATATATATATATATATATTATATATATAAAGAGCCCAGTTTGGCACGTTTGTGCAAATTAATGTGTTCCCTTGTGCACATCCGTGCTGAATGGTGTTTTGCACGTGTCATGAAGTCTTAAAAAAATTTGTACATGTCGTCCGATTTGTTTTGTGCACATTAATGTGTCCCCTTGTGCACGTCCGTGCTGAATAGTGTTTTGCACGTGTCATGAAGTCTTAAATAATTTATGTCGTGTTATATGTGGCATGTACTGTTTTGTGCACTAATTGAATGCGAGATTTTTCAGGTGATGTTGAATGTTCTTCCCACAATTGTGAGCCTGTTCGACAAACTATGGTCATGACACCTAGCTCTACAAAATATTGGGTTCCAATATGTGAAGATGCAATTAAACCTTATGTTAATCAAAAATTCAAAAGCTTGGATGAGTTATACAGTTTTACAAGTCTTATGCCAATGAGGTTGGTTTTGACGTCCATCATAGCATAAAAATAAAATCAAATGATGGTGTAGTTGTTTGGCAGTATCTACTATGCTCTAAACAATGTTACAAGAACGAGAGTAAGAGAAACCCACCTGAATCAAAAATGGTAACCACAACAAGTGTATCCCTCATACCAAAAAGAGCAGCAACACCAGTAGTTGTTGAACATCAAATTAGGCGTTGGGTAACAAATAGAGTTGGGTGCAAAGCTAGGTTTGTATTGAGATTGTATGGGAATAGCGGATACTTACACCATTTGTTTGAAGAGAAACATCACCATCCATTGTCTTCTAAAGAGTGCTTACCAGTCTTAAAAGAAAATCGAGCAATAAATGTTGTACAAGAGAATTTTGTGCTGAATTGTATAAGGGCAAACATTAGTACAGTGAAGTCTTTTAGATTGTACAAACAAACTGTTGGAGGCTACCAGAATATCGGTGCTTCTAGTGTCGATTTCAAAAACTACAAAAGAAACTTGTTAGCATATATTTCAGGGGCTGATGCACAGTTGGTTATTGACAAGTGTTATAGAAGATAAGAAATCAGTTCAGCGTTCTACTTTGACTATGAACTTGATGAGTGTGACCGGCTAAAGAGAATTTTCTGGGCTGATCCCATTTCTAGAAAAAACTTTGCCGTGTTTGGTGATGTGGTGTCATTTGATGCAACGTACAGAACTAACAGGTACATATTCATTTTTCTGAAAACATTTAAATTTCATTATTTTCACAAATAATAGCTTGTGTACATTCATGTTTCAGTGTATGCACATTTATGTTTCAGTGTGTGCACATTTATATTTTAGTTCAGTGTGTGCACATTTATGTTTTTAGTCTATGCACATTTATGTTTCAGTGTGTGCACATTTATGTTTCAGTTCAGTGTGTGCACATTTATATTTTTAGTGTGTGCACATTTATGTTTCAGTCTGTGCACATTTATGTTTTAGTGTGTGCACATTAATGCATTAATTTTTACACATTAAATAAATAAAAGTTCTTCTGCTACAGGTACAATATGGTGTTTGCACCTTTCACGGGGATTGACAACCACAAAAAATGTGTCACATTTGTTGTTGCGTTGATAGCTACTGAAGATGTTGATTCTTATGTATGGGTCCTCAAACAATTCAAAAGGGCGATGGGGCAAGAGCCAGGATACATCATTACTGACCAAGATCCCTCAATTGCAATTGCATTTCTGAAGGTGTTTGAGACTATAATACATCGATACTGTATGTGGCACATCATGATGAAGGTGAGTGAAAAAGTTGGCCCTATTTTAAGCAGTGATGAAAATTTCAATAAAAGGCTTAAGGATATCGTTTGGAATGAATACATAGAGCCTAAGGAATTCGAAGGAAAATGGAATGGAATTATGGAAGATTTTAATTTAGTAGATCACAGATAGTTTCGTGATTTATTCAAAACACGCGAACATTGGATCCCTGCATTTTTTAGGGATGTTTCTATGAGCGGATTGCTAAGAACTACATCTAGATCAGAAAGTGAAAACCACTTGTTTGACAATTTTACAAATCACCAGGACAGTTTAGTCGATTTTCTCATGCATTTTGACAGTTCTATGGATTCGCAGAGAAACACGTCATCGAGTTTAAAAAGTGTGTGTGAGTCATATTTTATTGATCTAAAGACGCCATTAGCTTTAGAGAAGAATGCACGCTCTGTGTACATAGACATTATATTTATTGAGGTGCAGAATGAAAGATTGTGCAGTGTGTTTTAGTTGTAGAGTTTTGCGTGTTAGTGACAGTGATGGAAATGTTGAGTGCGACATTCAAGATAATGGTAAGGTGTTTACAGTAGTGCACAAATCTGATGATAGTTGTTCTATGTGCTCTTGAAAATTTTTTGAAAGATTTGGGTGGCTCTGCAGACAAATTTTTGTTGTCTTTAAGGACTTAAACATGGATGTTATGCCATTATCGAGCAATCTGCAAATATCGATGAAAGAAAGTTGCTACTTAACAAATTGTGGTCTGATATACACTTATGTGTGGCATTGGCTGAGACGAGGACAGAGCTCCTTGTTGAGTTTTCAAATGTTATCAATGAGTAAAAGGAGAAACTTATAGTTGAACAACAAGACGCTTCATCTACTGCAAGTAAAAAATAGAGAATTGAAACTTTTTGTGGAACTGCACCTGTTGAAATTGCTATTCGTCCTCCTATGCAATCGGAAAATAAAGGGGGTGGGAAAAGAAAAAAAACTAGCCAAGAAAAGTCGATTGATGAGAAACAGAAGAAGGAAAAACAAAGGGTGTGCAAGACTTGTGGTGAAATGGCGGGGCATAATACGAGAACTTGTCCAAAGAGAAAACAACAGTTTGTACATTGTAATATTCAATGACAAAAAATGCACAATTCTATTTTCTGTTTTCCTTTTTTTTTTCAATCTCTAAAAGTTATACATACTTATTTGCACAAAAACTATAACTTGCAGGTAATTTGAGGAATGAATCAAAAGAGAGGAGCAGTTGGAAGAGTTGAAGACCCTTCATATTATTTTCTTATTTTTATTACTCTTAATTTTACGAAGTAGGTTGTGCACAAACAAGTATGACTTTCTGCACAACCGATCAATCAATTTTGCACAATAGTGCAATAAATTGTGCACCGTGGTATTTAATGAATTCCTTTTTTAGGTGTTGTCTTTTGGGTTTTTCGTACAAATTAATTGAAATATAGTTTTGTCTGAGATTCAAAAATAAGACATTTTTGGCGTTTTCTAAGCTCTGGTTAGGCAGATTTCTTTCTCTATTTGCTTGTTATCTTGTATTTAAATATGTTTACATATGTTTACATATTTCCTTATCATACATCGGCAGTGCTTAATTTGGTCTAATGACAAATCCAACCCGATGGTCGGATTGTAATGATATCATTTACACAAATAATGCAATAACATATGCACAACCAAAAGTGCAACCATCGAAGTTAAAAACTTGGAAACTTAAATATTTCTCTTTCCCTCACCAGGACAATTATTAAAAAATTTTAATATGAAAAACACAACTTTTCTGAGTCCTAAAAATTTTCTTCTACTTACGAACAAACAGAACAACAGAAAAAGACATCAAACATAATAAACATTATGTTCCAGTTTCTTCTACTTATACAAGAATTCTTACACAACAAAGAGACATCAAAAAAAATAAAATAAGCATTCCATTCCAGTTTTTTCTACTTAAAAAAGTACTCCTACAGAAGCCAAACAAAAAATAAAATTCATCGCCATACAGATCACTTCTTCAATTCAGCCTTTCATTCTAGTTTCTTTGCCTTGTAAATTGGGAGATACTGTTTCGCAATGTTCATGTTTACATCCTTCAAATCGTTTATCTCTGCGCATGCCAAGGTGCGGCAATACTTCTTATGGATAAAATTCACCTGTTTTTTTTTATCTCCGCCTCTAATCCCACATGCCCAGTTGGCCTTCAATCCAGCCCCCATGTATGTCTCCATGTATCTCATGGTCAAAACACCCAAATCCGTATTTTCTAACCCCGTTGTGCATGGCATCTCGAGAAAGTGTTGTTCAAGTTTTCAAACAACATTGGCCTAGTGGGCCATGTTTTGTCCTCTTAGAAACTTCGAAAATGCATCCTTCTGCAAAAAATAAATAAAAAGAATTTTATGTGGACAAAAACGACAAGGAAAATAATTTGAAAAAAATGATTACAATGCTAAGAATTATGTCTGCACATTATTTCACATTATTGTGCACATTCGGTGTGTGAAAATTTATGTTTCAATTCAGTGTGTGCACATTTATGTTTTTAGTTTGTGCACATTTATGTTTCAGTGTGTGCACATTTATGTTTCAGTTCAGTGTGTGCACATTTATGTTTTTAGTGTTTGCACATTTATGTTTCAATCTGTGCACATTTATGTTTCAGTGTGTGCACATTAATGCATTAATTTTTACACTTTAAATCAATAATGTGAGTTATTTTGCACATTAAAAAATTTCTTCATAATAAAAAACCAAAAACACCCCTAAGTCATTTTATTATATATTTTTATTATTAGGGAAACAAAGACACATAAACAACAAAATATAATTATGATGCACTAAGTAAATACTTTAAAAATTGGTCTTACCAAACTATTAGCATATTCTTTATGTATTTTTGCATTCACATCATTTGGTGCAGTACTTTCAAGTATATCAAATCGCTTTGTCTTGATTGAGAAACACATGACGTAAGAGTAATTTCCAGTGTGCACGGGGAAGAAAAACTGCAATATATATATATATATATATATATATATATATATATGTATATATATATATATATATATTTAAAAAAATAAATTGAAAATTAGTATAATGATAATGAATAACGTAAAAGTGATATATCTTTTGTTTTAAACGTTTTCATCCTTTTCAAGTCTGCATCCAAGGCCTGAGTAAATATTTGATATTTCTTTTCTTTGCTATCAGCACCAACAAAAAGTAGTTGCACATGTAAAATTGTATAAAGAATATTATGTATAATAATAAAGAGAAAATATGAAATATAAATTAAGTATTTCTAACCTTGTTACAAGGGCCAATGCTTGCAAAAAAATCTATTTGGAGACCCCCAACCTTTCAACTTTTCATTGCCATTTAAAAAAACAGACCATAAATCCAATACACAACTATTCACTTGTTCACATGCCCTTAAGCTTTGTAATACATCTCTTGAAACATAAAAATTATTTCTCTTGAAAATAACTCCACTCCTGTATTACAAGAACACATGCATTAAAAAATACGCAGAAAAAAGATACATAATAACCGTATATATACTAGTAAAAATATCTTATAAACACTATTAAAGACACAGAAAAGTATATATAACTTATGTTCAGCATCAGCATTCTTCAAAACCCAGTTTGCAACCATTTTTTGTTTTTCATCCAACTTCTTCAATATATTTGTTCCCCTTATCTTGAATGGTGATTTCAATTTGCTAGCAGCTTCTCTCCTTTCTAACAGCTCATCCTCTGGTGTTAATCGCTTAGATCGTCTCATTGGAACAGGTTTTACACCTTGAACATGTTCTGCAGCTGAAGGGGCGTTAGTGGCATTCTCAGGTTGGGTAATGTTCTCAGGCTGCTCATCAACGGTTGCACGTCCTGGTTGTACATCAACATGCACAGAAGGGGCTTTTTCAGATTGACAACCATCACTTGCTTGATTACCACAATCTCGTGGAAATTCATTATCATCCTCATCATCTTCAGATATACCTAAGCTGTAATTAGGTATAGTAGTTGTGGTATTTAGAAACTCATCCCTCCTTGCAATTGCTTCTAAAATCTCATCCATAACATTGATAGTCTTAGCGGTCTAGTCATCAAAAGTTTGTGAGGCATTGTGGCATCCCTCTTGCGCTTTATTTGTACCCTCTTCTGGTTTGTCGATGCCAAATTGTGTTCCGTCAATGCCCCCATGTTCTTCATTGATGCCCTGTTGTATTTGGTTGACATTCTCTTGGCTTCTGTTGAGACGCTCTTGCGTTTGTGAAATGCCAAGGAATGATTGTGTCGCATCTTGCATCTTCATGAAATTCTTATCTTCCAATAACACTTGAGGGGCTCTTTGCACCATCTCTAGTATTTCAAGACCAGTAGATGCAAGCAACCTGGTCTTTGTAGCAAATTCCTCAACAAAAACCTGTTTCACAAATACTTATATTTAAAAGTCTAATATAGAGAACATTTAGACACAAATATACATTAGCCATAAAAATAATGAACCTATTGCACATTATTTGATATACTCGTGCACATTAGTTCATAACTGCATGCACAAAATAGCCACTATATACAGAACTATTAAAAAATGCATGCACATCAAGTTGCACATTAGTTCATACAGTCGTGCACATTAGTTCATAATTACATGCACAACTAGCCACTATATACAAAACTATTAAAAAAATACTTGCACATAAAATTGCACAGCAGTTCATACTCAAAAGCACATTAGTTCATAATTACATGCACAAAATAACCACTATATTGAAAAATAGCCACATCAAATACCTGTATAGACTCCCTGTTTCCAGCCTCCTTGTTTCCAGCGTTCTTATTTCCAGTACTTCTACACCTCTGATCCTCGTTCATTCTTTTTTCAGGAGCATCCATTGTTTCTGGATTTTTCAGCACCTCAAATTCTGTTTCATCATCAATAAAACCCCTACCAATTGCACCAGTTTTCTCCTCCGAAGCTTCTCTATCTTTCAACAACATGTCGGTCCATCCTTTGTAAGTTGGAAAACTTCTTTTCACATTGCGTATAGATAACACAACTTTGTCCACATAAAACAACTACATATAAAAAAATAATTTAAAATTTTTATTCATACAAGGCAAATATATATAAAAATAATACTCGTGTTAAGAACACTGACCGTCAAAAATAGGAGAGGTCCTGTGTACCACTTTTCCCCACTATCCTCCCAAGACATCTTTGTCCTCACCAAGTACGGGATCATATACTCACACCAATTCATATCCTTAATCTTTGATAGATCGTCAAGAAGATGCAATATATTAATGTGAACTTTTCCATTGCTCTGAGCTTCAAACAAGCAAAATAACAAAGTGTCTCTTGAACCAGTTGCCACCGTCAACATATTCCTTCATTTTTCACAGCAAGATTTGTTGGGGTTATCCCATAAGGACTCGGCTCAAAAAAACCCTTGAATTCTTGATCAAGTTCTGACTGCTTCCTTTTCTTCTTATTAATGATTGAAATCTTCCCACGGGGAAAGCCAAAAATAGAGGACACGTCATCTTCTTTGATGTGCAACTTTGACCCATCGTATACCTTCAGCTTGCGATCAAGTTGATTGAAATCTTTCACTAACCAGTACCCCATCTTTACTAGTATTAAAGTTATTGATAAATTCAAAAGAGGACCAAATCCAATATTATGCAACATATTTTCTCTGGCATTCATTTAATGATGACAAAGCTCTTACAAAACTCCCAGGCGATGACCTATTGTGAAAGACAAACTTGGGGCCATCGCTGCGACTGGTAGCACAATCAGCACGTGCAGGTATAGGGCTCTCAAAATCATCATCATCTGCTGCTAAATAATACAATTAAAGAATAAAGTTACAAAAAATATAAAAAAAAAAGTATAATATAGACTGCAGAGCAGTAATAATAAAAGTACCTTGTTCTGTAGCATTCACCTTAGTACACCTTGTTTTTTTTTTGTTTTTTTGCTTTTCTTTTCGGTTAAATGACATCAATCTTCCTCTTCTTTGTGATTACACCTGTGCATATAAAAAATGTATTACAAAAAATAAGCACAAAAGATATCAAAAAAGACCATAAAAGGAGAATACACCTGTGCATATGCTATACATTTCTTTGCACATTAGTAGAAACATTTTTGCACATTACTGTTCATTTCTTTGCACTGCTACAATATACACCCTAAAAGCTTGAACTCATTTCAATGCAATGGATTTTCACATTAGTGAAGTTTAATTTGCACATTACAATACATTTATTTGCACTTTCTACCATGTACATATCATCATTCCTTATAAAAACCAATGGTGAAGAAAATCTAAAATATCATCAAAAAAATAAAAAGAAAAACCCAAATGCCTAAATTTATTACCTTGCTTGTTTGTTTGTTGAACTTTGGTTACTTTCGTTGAAGCCTTGTGAACCAATTCAGTATTCTTTCCTGCAAAAGGCACGTAAAAGGAACCCAATATCGGCGTTTTATCCTTCACGCCAATATCTTCCTTATTCTTCATTTGCAATTCAACCTGCTGTCTTGAATCCTGAGGACTTGACTCCAGAGGAGCAGAAACATCAGGAATATGAGTCTCCTTCGCGGCAACATCTGCCTTCTTCTTCGTTCGTAATTCTACCTCTTGCATTGAATCTTGAGAACTCAGATCCTGAGGATCAGAAGGCATAGAAAACTACAGTTTTGTCCTTCGTGGCAATATCTGACTTCTTCTTACCCTTCCCTACAAATGCACAAATTTGAATTCGATGAGGAAAATCACATGAGGAAACATGATCCAACACCCACATGCCACATTAATTTGAGATATTGCATGTACACAGAACACAGAAAACTGATATTCATCCCAAAATGCCTTTAAACTAGTTATAGTAATTGAACTATCWCCCCAAGAAATAGAGCATTTAAGATGAAAGACACGTRGACCAGAAAATTAACTCAAACCGATCRCAGAATTTACAGTTAATGTTAACATGTTGATGATTAAAGAAAGCATTTCAGTATATTTATGCATAAAACAACCAAATGAATTATTATGTACAGTGTGATCCTTATATAAATGAGATGATCGATTTCTACTACATTACTTACAAATATTTGTATCTAACTATATCTAACTAACTAACAAAACCACAAAATGTAGGCTTCTCTTGAAAAGAAAAGTGTTAAAAAAAAGAGAAAACATACCAGCATTCTTATTTGGCAAATCCTCAGAATCAGAAGGCATAGAAACTACACTTTTTTCCTTCACGAAAATATCTTCCTTGTTCTTACCCTTCCCTAAAAATTCACAAATTCAAATTCCATAAGGAAAATCACACGAGGAAAAATAAACTTCAACATTAAAATTGTAATTAAAGCAATGTGCAGATCACACATAATCCAACACCCATATGCCACATTAATTCTAAATCCGAAAACATCAAGTTCAAGAAAAAATAAAAAAATAAAAAAAATAAGTACTAGAATTCTTGTTTGGTGAATCTACAGCTTTATCCTTCGTGGCAATATTTGCCTTCTTCTTACTCTTCCCTGCGAACAAATTAGAGTTCCATGATGAAAATCACACGAGGAAATTAAAAATCTCGCCATTATAATTGTGCAATTCACACAAACCCTACCCCAGAAAAATTAAACTAAATGTCAATAAATAAAAGAAGCAATTTAAGTAATCAAAGTTCTATTAAAATGCTAATAACAAAGTCAGAATACTCAAAAACGCAGGAAAAACAAATGCACATAATCCAAAACCCGATATGGCATATTAATTCCTACGAAAACATCAAATTCACACACAAAATAAAAGGAACTACGTACCAGCATTCTTGTTGGGAGAAATTCTCTTTTTCGATTGAGGTTTCTGCGGAGTTTGTCCCATCGATTGTACAAACTAGGGTTTCGGGATTTTGAAAAAATGGAGAGGAGTTGGTAGATGGCGAGGTTTTTGTGGTTTCACAGATGGCGAGGGTTTCGTGGTTTCAGAGAATGCATGTAATTTGAAGACAAAAATGAGGAATTGCTGAAATGAGAAATGGAAAAACATAAAGACGCAGAGGATATGGAGCGTTCTGTGCAAGAAAAATGAGAATGGAAGGTTCTGTGCAAAAATCGCGTCTGGGTGTTGGTGAAATGAGAAAATGCACGTAATTACCAAAATGCCACCGGATGTCCAGAATTACCAACCTACCACCGGATAAATGCTGAAAAAAGTACTAAAATGATTGGTCAGGGTGCATTCTCATTTCTCACCTACGGATCCATTCTCACGTGATCCTATATATATATATATATATATATATATATATATATATATATATATATATATATATATATATATATATATATATATATATATATATATATATATATATATATATGTTAAAGGAAAAACACAATTAGTGTGCCTTCGTCAACAAGAAACTGATGATGAAGACAATTTATGTATTTGTTATCTTTATGTATTATGGAAACATGTAATTGACACCTATATAAAGGGAATCTTTGATGAATAAGAGAACCCTAATTTCTACCGTCTTCCGTCGTCTCTCTTTTATGTCTTCTCCTTATACTTTTCTTTTTACATGTTATCAGCACGAAACTCTAACCTATTGAGAGTGATCGAGAATAAGCCTCCATACCCTATACACAATTTTCGTGGGTCAAGTCTCTAACTGCATTATATATTTAAAAAATCAGTTTCTCAAGTTTCAGCCGTTGGATCGAGCTCAAATGTTTACAGAACCTTCAAGACCTTTTGAATTACATTCTGAACGATGGAGATTGGATTCAGAGACACGAGAAAATATATATATATATATATATATATATTTTCGAACAAAGAAGATTCTGCTTTCGCAGTTTTCTATGAAGAGTTCTTAAAAACAAGATTTCTCACAATAGAACCGTTGGATCAAACCAAATTTTGGATATGTTATTACAAACATATATAGATTCAATATGAATGGTGGAGATTTGAATATGAAGTCTGAAGAATCCGATAATGAATTTTGAACAGAGCTGATATGTTTCTCGGAACTGTCTGCCCATCTTATTTTAATAATTCAATTAAGCACAATATAACCGTTGGATGAAGCTGGATTTTGGATATATTATTCAAAACACGTAGAGGTTGAATATGTACGGTGGAGATTGGATTTGAAACTTTGTATAATCCGAGACCTAAAAACAAATTTAGGAAAGAATCATGACTTTCCTCCAAGGTAACTCGAATTACCCTATTATTTATTTATTACATGAAACTAATAAATATTTTGAAATATGTATATATGGCATGGTATGTATTATTGTGCGTGTATATGTATATATATTAATGATTATATGCATGAGTGCAATACTGACAAACATGAAATTTTGCAATACTTTAATGATATTTATAGAGTACATAATATATTATTACTTGCTTTTAGGTGATTTCAAAGAAATCGTAAATAAAGTTATTTACACAATTAGATGAGAGATTGATCATGATTTCACCAATATGTTTAGTTAATCATGAATTTCGATGAACTGATATATGTTGATCATGAATTTCGATGAATTGATAGATTCATGTATGTTGGTAATTCTCTTCAAGCTGATTTTATAAGCTACTTTCAATATATATATTATTGATTGTACGTTTGCATATTTTCAAACTAACTCAATCTAAATACAATTTAATACACTCCAAAGAAATCGAGTATTACCATCATTGGTTTGATGTGGAAACTAGAATAACTACAATTCCACAATAATATCACTCATCAATCCCTAATTGACAAAGAATCATCAAACTTAGTCAAAGTCAATTCTCTTATGTACTTGAGAATTCATATTGACCCCGATCTTATATTTGAAGTATATGTAGTTTCACAATCCCAATAAACTTTGGGATGTACTCTAATGAATATTTTGAGAATTTTATGAAATACTATTTCCAAGCCTAAGAATTTAGTGAAAAGAAATTTGTTTGCTTGTTAAAAAGGGTCAATGACTTTGATATGTTGCGAGTAAAAACATGTCTTACTATATGTGAAAAAAGAAAGTCACTTTAAATGACAATAATAATTGAGAGATACGATCTCACTTTATTTTCTTCCACTTGAGCAAACATACTGATGCACTTGTATAATATTAATTATAATAATAAGTCGTTGTGAGACATGACATTATTTTTCATAATACCAATGTTGGACCTCTGGATAAAGGAATTTCTTGAGGCTAACCATGATCGATTTGAATAGTGAATATAATCTCAAAGTAAAGGGGAAGAGACATGTTGATCACTACCTATGTGGGAAGAATGAACCACAAGGTAAGATATGTAAGAGTTCGTGATATTTATTAGTCATGGTATACGCCATGGAGGTTCTCCCCAATAACCTTTCTTAGTCAATAGATACCCTTTATTTTGATTGATGAAAGTATAATCAATCATTCACATTAGACTATTGTATTTGGTCTTAAAATTTATTTTGAGTTAGATTTATGTGATGTGGCCTGATTTAATTATTTTTGGCTTATTGGTAAATTTTGTATTTTATTCTAAAGCATTGAATGTACTTGAGTTTATTTACCACACATTCACATACAAGGTTCATGAGAAAATTATTAGATATAATGTAACATATCTAGTAAATAATGTAAAATATTATAATGAAAAGTATTTCATTCATCTATAGAGGAATGTGAGAATTTGTCGAGGAATAGAAAATTATTCACTTAATTGATATTTATATGTGACAAAGTCTTGAGGCCTGGTGGCACATTGATTAAAGTCATAAAAGCTCATTATGGACCAAGAGAGAACGAACCTTGTTAAGTTTGATGATATTCATGTTGATGATTATCACTAAGAAGTACATTATCAGAATGGAACTATAATTTTATTTTATGGTTTTAGAGTCAATCTAGTAATTTTACTTTACTACTTTTTGATCATTGAATCATAAGATATGACCAAAAAAGAATTTTTGGGCACGACTCATTCAAGTTTTGACACGACTGACATGGATTCTTTGGTCATCGGGATATGATGGTCCATATTATAAAAAGTTAATATGTACATCTTTTATTTTGAGTGAAACATAAAACGAGATAGAAATTTAATGCACAGTATAGTGTCGAACTAATGCTGTTCAATTACAGCTAGTGCATTCTAAAGTACTAGGAGCACTATATACATTCATATCTCGAAGATACATCACTCATTATTTCAAAACTTGTTCATTAGCAAAATTGTATGATTGAGACCTGCATTTGATAAAGATATAGAGTATAATATTTCATTCTTATAATTGATAATTGTTGATACATGTGGACACAACCATTCAAAATGCGGATCATTCAAGTATTGTATAGTTTTGGTCGATGCTTTGGCACGTATTGTCCATAAAAATATTGCATTTGCAAAACTTCTAGCACATTTAATATAATTTAGGACTCACCACCCTTATAAAGCACTCAATCTCATAATGTTAAAGAGTTTACATCAAAAGTACTTGCATTTTAATAAAGATCGATGTACTGGATCCTGTACTCTAATGTGCATTTATAATAAGGTCTCCAAGGAGACACCATCACAAAGAATATAGATGATGATTAAGACAATATTTATGTGCACTCATTTGTCTTTGCACAGGGTTATGAAATACTGCACGCAACTCTTACTTATTCGTTTATGAACCCCTGCTAACCAAATATTTTGCATACCAGTTGGTAACTAGATATAATCCTGATAATTCATATCTACGCATATTTGATTACGCAGTATATGTGCTTATTGCGCCCCCACGACGCATTCATATGGATTTCTAAAGACGGTTAAGTATTTATGTTGGATATGAATCTCCAACAGTCATCCGCTATTTGAAACCTTTGACAGACGATCTCTTTATCGCTAAATTAGTGAATTTGTCACTCAAATGAGACCATCTTCCCGTCGTTAGGGGGAGATAAGAAAAATTATTTTCTAATGGAACGACAGGAATAGTTTCATACTATGTCTCATTATGATTCTCGCATTTCACAATGTAACTTGAAAGTAAAGTAAAGTGAATAATTGATCTTCAAAGTATAGAAGACTCAATTTTTAAAGTGACGAGATCATATATATACCAGCTGCAAATGTGTCTGCAAGGTTAAAGATTCCCATAAAGGGCACAATATCGCAAATTAAGACATTGCAACCATACTTAGTTGAGGTCGTGACTCCCAATACGAGGGCATGTATGGCACAACTTTAATTGATCATCAATGAATATAATGACTCTCATGAGATTATCTCTAATTACACTTATGTCCATGAATCATTACTGGAGGACGCGAGTTTAATATGATTCCAGAGAATAAATAAATCTCAATGTACAATATGAGTTTATATGATTTGATGGAAAGATCTTCTACACGCATTGATGATATATACGTGTTGCTCAAGGAATCATAGAGCACAATAGTATCGAACCACACTCTATTGAAATGTCAATATAGAGCAAATTGACCTAATTCTAAAGAATCAATCCAGGTAGAGCTAAATTCACTGACAACAAGGCAGGTATTTGGTCTGGTAGTGCTAACCTCACCAAGTGTAAAGCCTGTAGGACATAAACAAAGTTTTGTCAGAAAGCGAAATGAAAAAAATAAAGCCATGAGATGTAAATCTATACTTGAAGCACAAAGTTTCTCACAACACCCTGGAATTGACTATGAGGATATGTACTCTCTCATAATAGATGTTATAATTCCAAAGAATTGAGAATGCAGCTTATACTTGTGGTTACATCATATCTCTATGGGGATCGTGATTTAGATATATATATATATATATATATATATATATATATATATTATATATATATATATATATATATATATACGAAAGTGCTTGCTGGCCTTTCATTAACAAGGCAAGTGACTCTAAGCCACGGAGTGCATTTGAAATTAAATTAAAACACTCACTTTATGGATTGCAACAATCTAGATGGATGTGGTATAACCGTCTAAGTGACTACTTGATTGGGAAAATATAATCTATGCTCTTGCGTATTTATAAAGAAAATAAGTTTCAAATTCGCGATTATAATTGTATATGTCGATGAAAGGAACATAATATACACTTTTAATGAAGTAAGAGATATCGCTAGTTATTTGAAATTTTAATTTGAGATAATGAACCATGGGAAAGTTCGGTCATGTTAAGGCTTTAAAATAAAACCGAGTTTGTGGAATACTAAATTCTACAATTTGCATATATCTAAAAGATGATCATGAAATTAAATATGGATAAGTGCAATATGTTAGCACTCCTATGATTTGTCAAATTGAAGATATAAAGAAATATCAATTTCGTCAATGGAATGACGAAGAACTGGTGGGAGCTGAAATTCTCTACCTACGTATAATATGCGCATTATTGTACCATTACTAATACACTTGACCATATATTAATTTCTCAAAGTTGTTATCTTGATTTAACTCAAGAAAGCGCAATGTCACTGGAATGGAATCAAAATATAATTTGATACCTAAAAGAAACCATTGACCCGAGTTTATTTTTTCCATTCATAAATATAATTGGGACTGCAGATGGTCTTGTAATCCCTATAGAAAATGTTGAGTTTACTTCCTACTATGAAATACCAAATAGTATCGTTGATGTTGGTTACTCATTCAATCCATGTAAAAATATCATTATCATACATGTAGTAGTTCGTGAGTATCTACGATAAATGTTATGATCATTCATATATCTGATGATAGTGGCTTGAACTCTATCACTAAAGAAAATGTGATAATACGAGTAATATCACCACAACTCTTCTACAACCAACAACTATGCAATTTCTTAAAAATCAAGTAAATTGAGGAAGTGGAGACTTCCAAAGTTCTCTTGATAGATGTACATATCAAAGAGAGGTGTAAAATTTAGGGAGAGTCTCAACATAGGTGTGTTGTACTCTTTTTCCTTAGACCAAGTTTTATTTTTCCCATTGGGTTTTTTTACTTGGCAAGGTTTTAATGAGGCAACAATGAAACACTATTTTACCATTTGACTTGGCACAAGGGGAAGTGTTGAAGGAAAAACACAATTAGTGTGCCTTCGTCAACAAGTAACTGATGAAGACAATTTAGGTATTTGTTATCTTTATGTATTATGGAAACATGTAATTGATACCCTATATAAAGGGAGTCTTTGATGAATAAGAGAACCCTAATTTCTACCGTCTTCCATCGTCTCCTTTTTATGTCTTCTCCTTATGCTTTTCCTTTTACAATATATATATATATATATATATATATATATATATATACATTCATATATACGTGGATTAATTATGGATAGTCATTTTATTAATTTTTTCGATTTAATTATGGAAGATATAGATATATATACAAAATATAACAGGTGCTAACAATCGTATTAATTTTTCGATCTAATTATGGAATATATATATATATATACGCGGATTATTATGGATAGTTTATATATTTTTAGATGATATAATATCTTGCATATTCTGTGCGAGAAATCTGTTTTTACCTTTCTCTGTTATTATTAATTTTGTTCAAAATATTTTTCTTGTGGTATATCAATACATAATATCAAATTTGGGTACATATATTCCATTATATATACGGTTGTATATATTTATATGAAATAAAATTGGGTATAAATACATTTGAAATGAAAAATAAAAATTTGCATACATCATGTTGCTCGCAGATCGGATCTAATGACTATTACAATAACCAAAACCACAAATTAAAAGCAAAAATAATTAGTCCCAGTACATAACTTATTATTAAACATCATTTATTCAAGTGTTTGAAGCTTCATATCATGTACAAAACTTATGGACATCCCATGGATAGAATTGACATCGAACAATAATTTCTGGACTATTTTCAAATATATGTAATATCTGCACCAAAAGTAAAACCACACGAATTTGAGAAATATTACTAATTAATCCGAATTCAACAAAATAAACACAAAATATATTAATCCCAGTACATCCTTTATTATTAAAATATGTTTCTTTTAAGTGTTTGAAGCTTGAGATCTTTTTGGTGAAAATTTTTGGCGGATCTTCTAAGATGTATAATATCTGCAAAAAATATAACCACACAAATCAGAAAAATATTACGAATTCAACAAAATAAACACAAAATATAATTAAGCCAAGTACATTACTTATATAATAAAAATCATTTCTTCAATTGTTTGAAACTTGAGATCATGCAGAAAAATCCTGGACTATCTTGAAATTTATATTCGATCTGCAAAAAAAAAATACAACTGACAAAACAGAAAGTTATTGATAATTACTACGAAAGAATAATTATATCGAGAATTAATAAGAAACATATTGCTAAATATAACCACAAATCATAATAATTAATACAAGAGATTTGAAAAAGATTTAATCGAATAAGATTCGGTTTAATAAACTTACACCGAAAAAAATTGAAATCGATGTAGATCTTCCTGTAACCGCAAATCGGAAACCAATATGAAACCGCAAATCAGAAACTATTTTGCAACACCATGTAACCACAGAAAATCACAGATTAGAAACTAATTTGAAACCACATATAACCACAGAAAATCACAAAATAGATCATAAAAAATCAAAATAATTAACAAGAAAGCAAACAAGCATATATCAAACAGACATAATTAAATTAGAAAACAGGTCGAGAATTTCAAAATAAAAAATTCCAAGGGATCGAATAATTCTTTTTCATCTTCTTGGCAAATAGGTGTCGACTGGTTAATTGGTTAATCATTATAGAAGTAGATCAAAAAAGGACATTGCTCGATTCAATTTGGAGAGAGAGAAAATTATTGAAGGATGACAGAATGATTTCTCATTCTGGACAGCTAGAGGGGGGATTGCATATGAAGAAAACCCTAGGTTTCTAATAAAAATGAGAAATGGAAAAAATTATTATTTATACCTAGGCTAAAAATCCCCGAAAGGTAACATTTTAACACAAACCATTTGAAGCTGACAAATCAGCATCCAGAACTACCAATCGATGACACATGTCATCCGAAGCAATGGCTGATTCACATAGGCTAGGGTGTTAACAACATTAAAAAATAGGGTGGATTGGTCTTTTCATGTTAAGCTGAAGATTTACACAATCCACTGAACAAGAAAATATTGTTTCACCTAAAAGAATTGTTATTGAATTTAATACAAGGAGGTATTCTCTCTAATTCTTTGTAAGACCTCTTTCTAAATTATAAGTTGTATCTCACTTAAAAAAACATAGATACCTGTTTTGTAACAAGGTACTGGCGCCCCAATGTTTATGGATCGTTAAATTTATGCAATTTGTTTTTATGGATTTCTCTCGAATAATAACAAAATATTCTATAAAGTTATATAATATGCAATTACATGGATATTAATAGATTTCATGGAATTCATTACATGTTCTAAGACGAATTCTTATAAAATTATCATAATATTTAGGAATAAATATTATCATAATTTTTAGGAATAAATATTATCATAATTTTTAGGAATAAATATTAACTCGATGTACAATAATTTTTTATTGTTACTACTTCTTAAAAATACGATTTAACTGAAAATACATTATATGATTTTACCTATAGTCTCACTATTTTTTTAGTGATACCATGTTATTGTTTTTCTTATTTTGGAATCACAAAAACTAACGGTTGACCGGTGATTATCCACCCATGCTTTTAATTGTGCTAACATTAATGCGGATTTGTCAAAATGAGAGCATTCTGGGGAATAGGTGGACCAATTAGAATGCTCCAAAAATGAGGTGTCAAACTGTGGTTCAAAGGGGTCTATTTTGGGACGAGGCCAAAACTTTGACCAAGTATAAATAAAAACTTAATTGTTTATCTATGTTAATTTCACGAAACATAGGGTTCATCCTCTTTGGTTGCCGCTCTTTTTTTTTTTTTCAGATTTGTTTTTCTCTATGTTTGTTATTTACTACTTTTTTTTTTCAGATCTAATATTTCCGCACAGATAATTATATCACACAAGAAACAAGATTCTAGACGAAAGAATAGAACGAACACAGTAGACTACTAAGGCGCCGCTTTTCGTCATAGGTAGCCGCGGCCCAGGCGTCCTTAAAATTCCATCTGCCAGTCGTCGGTCATTCCGACCACGCAGGAACCAAGTCAACTCAGTTCACGATCAAAGCTCTAAATGAAAAAGGGTAAGTTTTGGATAACCCTAAATTGGTAGATCCTAATTTGCAATAATTTGTTTTGTTATACGCTAATAATTGAGAGTATTTCTCGATTGGATCTGTAATTTCTGTGAATTTTCGGTACGATCCGTAATTTTTGTGAATTCTATGGGAAAAAATAGATCTGAAAATATATTGGTTTCATTATCTATTTTTTTTTTCGATCTGGAAAATCCATCATGAAAATCGATCCAGATTTGTTATCTCACAATTTAAATGGATTTTTTTTAGTTTTCCCGATCTCTAGACTGCATATTTTCAATTCCCGATCTTTTTTGTTAAGTTTCGTTTTCATTATCTTTCTACAGGGGGTAATGTTCTGACTATTATTTCGTCTTTGGAGGCTTCAGATTGGCCTTTCAAGTGATAATAGAGCCAAGTTGCCACATTTGTTCATATGGGCTGATTACATCTAGGTAAGTAACAATTCGGATCTGAGGCATTATAAGGAAATTGGGATCGCAACTTTATACGCAATAGTTTAGTTTATAAGATGAATTTGTCTTTATATATTTATAATTTTTTATCCTTTTTTTTTGTTGTAGCCATCCTGTGTGTCGAAGGAGTTGGGATCAATGTTTTTGTAAACTTGATGAATGTGAAAAGGTATATATAATGTGTATGGATACTTCATTGTCGGTGTAAAATCTCAATTCTTTACGATTTTTTTTTGTTAATTTTGTATTTTATTTTGGTTCACAATCCAGAAAACAATTGAGTAAATATTTAGATACACATTGATCTCAAAATTTCGAGATCATTTGTATCTTCTCTACATCTGCAGTCTCAATTGAACTCTATCCATTGTCTGTGTTGCCCAATTGAACTCTTTTTTCCCCCTCATTACTTGGAAACTTAATAATGGCTTGTCATGGGTTTGTTTATTAATGGAGATTCTAGCAACAAGACGGCGGCGGGACTGGAGTGACGATGAGGGAGTTACAGCGGGTCGACGTGAGTATTGTCATTTGTTTATCAGGCAACTGGGAATGAGGCTGTTCATTTCGCATTTGGTTCTGAGGCTTGAGCGTGATGCGCTTGTGAATAGGTACACCTAGTCTACTTTTTATACACACAATCATGTAAGTGACTCATTCGTCGTTCTACATTTTTGTCTTTTTGCTTTCTATTGGTGGTTTGTCATAGGTTTTAGTTTTTTGTAATAAGTATTGTTAATATGTAAAATCTTGGTATGGAGAAATCATGATGTGTAAATATGCTATGTATGATCACAATTTGAATAGTGGCAAGGATTTTCATCTCATATCCTGATTGCAATTTCGATATCGATACATTGTAATTTGTAATTGATGTTTGATAACAATTATTTTTCTTTATTAAAGGGCCTTTTGGATTTTGATTTAGTTTTTAATCGGATTTCGGCGAATAAATAGACTATTTTTTGTTTGTTGTTCTCAGTCAAGTAGATACATGTAGAAACAATAACAATGTCGTAACTTCTCCTATCTAGAGTATTTATTTGGCAAGACTATCTTGCACATAACATGGCTTTGATCAGTTTTCAGATTTCACTTCTGTGTGCAAGTTGGAACTTATGAACTGACGATGTCACTTCTGTTATAGTTTGAGTTACATGGCTCTAATTAATATATATGATCTTTTCTTGATTGATCTTTTTTAATTTTCTTTTTCTATCTCCATCTGTTTTTTCCTCTTAGAGTTAACGGGTTATAGAATGAATCCGATCCCTAATCAATGAGTCTTTTTATTTTATTTTAAGCTGCAAATCTTACTGGAGTTTAATAGATTGGCATCTAAAATTACTTTTTTTCTTTAGTTTTAAACTGTTTTATTTGTGGCGAATTACAAAAAGGAATTTGAATTATTTAACATTTCTTTTCTTTTAAATGAATAACTGCAAGTCTGGACATTTTTCACCCTTTTGCTTTTGCTTACTGACTTTGTGGGTTTAAATTTGTTGTTTGTCTAATATGAAATTGTTATAAAGATTTCTTGGGCAAATAGGTATTGTTTTCACAATTATGCTGTCATTTAATGCTTATTATAAGTTGATTATGGGAGGTAGATGTGGTTCATATTAAGCAGCTTCAAAATTCAAGTCTCGAGCCGGCCGAAGTGCAAAAATTATTGAAGCAGTTGGCTGATAAAAGGTTTTGCGACGATGAAAATGAGAACCCAGTTGCTAACTCTGATATTTCGTCGAGAAAGTCAAAGGTACTTGGACGATGTATGAATTTGTTAACTACATAATGTGGCTAGCAGCCTGGTTAATCGATTTATGGAGTCTCTAAATGAGACTTCTTTCGAGGTCCTAACAAACAAATAAAATCAAATTTATATAACGAAACCAAAAAAATGAAAAAAAAAATCAATATAATAAACTGTATATATTAAAGAAAATAAGGCACTATATATATATTTCTACAAATGTATTAATTTTGTCTGTTTACCTAATAGTTTTATAAGTCACTGACTTGAAGTAATTAATTATATCAATTGCACAATTAGTTTTATTTATTTGTGTTGATGAGTTTAATTAAATATTAATTGTTTACAGGGTGAACAATCCATGATATGGAATCTTCAGTTACCATTATCAAATACATTGAGACCATCTGTTGAATCTCACTCCAAAACTGATGTGAGTATCACATTCTTATAATGTTTTCGACGTTCACATTTTTGTCGCGATAGAATAAGTTAAAACTATTTCTTGGCGTAGGATCTAATGAGTATTCATACCAAAAGGGGAGGTTTAGATAGCGGTCAAAGTCATAAGCAGTGGCTTTCGACCGTATCGCAATATCCGAACGTCATATCGATGTCTTTTGTGCCTATCGCGTCCCTTACGAGTGGTATTCGAGGAAGTGGGGTTTTAAGCCATGCGATTAATCTATATGTACGATGTGAGTATATATACACATATCGAGATTGAATATGCGTAAATCGGTTAATAGCTTGAGTTGTCTCTGATGGCATATCTTGGTGCAGATAAACCACCTCTAGAGGAACTGACTCAATTTCTGGAATATCAATTGCCTCGACAGTGGGCCCTAAAGTATAATGATCTTCCTCTTGGTCATCGTCGGAGAAAAGCATCTCCGTCTCTTCAGTTTACGTTGTTGGGTCCTAAGATTTATGTCAATACTGTAAAGGTGAATATGCTAACCTTGCAACTTAAATACACTTTTATCATTTCTGTTTTTTCTTGATTGAATTGGTCAGAAATATTCAGTTGCAAGTAAAAATTATGGAGACTAATTGACTTAAATATCAATTAGAAATCCATTTCCATTACGCCTGATACACAGAATTGAACCATCAAATTCTGAGGAGTTAAAAACCGTCCAATTTTTGGGCAATCATGTTATTTAAAGGGGAATCCTTTATCGTGTGTTTGGCCCAATGTTAAAATCCTAAAGACTCGCTTATGGTCAGCAAAGTCTCTCGCTCTCTCTCTTTGGGTTTTGTGCTTGGCTGTGATTTATTTTAAATTGCTACTTTGAAAATTGTTTACCTAATCATTTCGAGTTTTTTTCTTTTTATACTTTTTGACGTATGTAGTTAGACTGAATGGTTTTTAATATTTTTGTTTAAGGCTTTTTTTAAGAATTTATTTGTGTTTGTAGGAAAGGCAGAAGTTTATTGACCGAGATAAGGATTACGAGAAACGCTAGATTGCAAGTTTCAAGGCAAGTTTTTCTTCATATTGTTGAGGTTCGTGTTTAGTTAATTTTTCTTATGGATATATTTATTTCTCAACAAATAGATGTTGTTTTATTTGAGTTTGGTGCAGATAATCAAGTTGTAAAGAAAGCCAGTTGTCTGTACTTAGAATCCGGATGTAGCAAAAAAGGACCCGATTTTACATCGGCAAGGTTATGATTCATGGCGGGTGATGGTCGCTTACAACAGACGTTTTTTTCTTTTTATAAATCTAAGCCTTTTGGATGGTGCGGGTATTATTATAGTTTTTGTATAGATTCTGATTCGATGTACATCCTGTATCATTATAAACTGACAACTTGCTCTATAGAAGGGGTTTTGTTAAGGTTTTTGGGACGATATAGAGGAAGGACCAAAAATTATGGGGAAAAAATTGATGCTATAATGGCCAGTTTGTTGGATTTTTGGCCTATGGTTGGTTATATGTATTTAAGTTGTGTATAGTTTGCATGTCTGCTATTTGGAGCTACATTTTAGAGGTTTAGATATTATTATTATTTATTTATTTTTGCATTGGTGATAATTAATTTCTCAAGTATTTTTTGGTTTGCTATGCCCAGGTGCTAAGTTATTTAGCTATTGGACACGTTTTATTCAGTGAGATTTTTTTCTTGTGTGAGAAAAATATATAATTATCGTTTATTCTTTCCTCTCACCAAAATAACCCTGTGAACATCATTCCCCAACCTTATACTTGATTACCAGTCGGACAACCCGACCCGTAGACTAAATTAGGCACCCTTACAATACGAACATTTTCTTTTTTGATATTTAAAATTCACATTTTGAAATTTTAATTGCATTTAATAGATTTTACATATTTTTTTCATTTCTTATATTTGCTTGCGAAAATCGCGGGTTTAACACTAGTATATATATATATATATATATATATATATATATATATATATATATATATATATATTGATTGAAATAGTGGATGGAAATTAACTACGAAGAGTATTAATAGAGAAAATAAAAATAAGTTTAGTTTATTAAAATAAATTGATTTCATTTACATACTTAGATACGGGATATTTAAGTCTAACTCTCAAACCATTGATAAAAATTCATAAAACCTTGTCTTGGAATCACTTTAATTTCTCCCATTTTTCAATATTGAAAAGGAGGGAAAAAAAGAAAGAACTTTATTTATTTTATATAGATCAATTTTAATGATATACTTTAATAACGAATAGTGAAGTTAACTCTTAAGCCACTGATTAAAATACTGGGAAGTTGTCTTGGAATAATTTTGCACATGATGGAGTATATTCGATACCAAGGTAAATATGAAGTGTCTTAATTTACTTGGACACGCAATTGTAATAATTGAAATGCATATTACTATAATCAAGTACATGCACATTTTGTTGATAAAAGATCTTATATTGCATGTCATGCGTACAATATCAATTGCTTCGTAAATCTTTTCGAGATCCTTAACATTTAATTGATAAGTATATGAAATCTGATTTATATATATAGATAATTTCGAAGCAAAACTGAAACACAGATATACTACGCTAATAAGCCTAAACCAAATAGACATTAACGTTGACTTTTGTATTTTTAATATATATCTCTTTGAATGTATTTCCTTCTTTATTTTCCCTAATTAAGGGTGATTTGTTGTATTGCTGTAATTCTTTTTTATATATATAGAACTTCTAAACACACCAATTATTCATTGGTGATCCTAAAATCATATTATATGGTATCAGCCGCAAGATCCTCCTAAACTCTAACTTCTTCTCCACCACAGCCGCGCCGCTGCTCTTTTTCGGACTCGTCCCCTCCGATATTTTTCTTCTTCACCAAACTTGTCCCATTTGGTGTCGCACTCTGTATTTTCATGGCTGCTCCTACACCGAACTCTCTTCCAGTCACAACCATGATTAATATGGTCGCCGCTATCAAGTTGAATCACACGAACTATCTTTCTTGGTGCCGTCAGATAACGCACATGGCGGAATGTTTTGACCTTGTGGGATTTCTCGACGGATCTGTCGCTGCGCCGCCACCGACCATCACCTCTGCGGTCGGTGTTCAATCGGCCAATCCTGACTACACAGCTTGGAAGATGACGGACCGAAAACTCCTCAGCGTTCTCTATACCTCTCTTTCTGAAGGTGTAGCCTCAGAAGTTATTGACGCGACCACTTCGCGTGAAACGTGGGTTACCCTTGAGGGTATATTTTTGTCCGTCTCGCGCTAGCACTAACTTCGTGAAGAACTCCTTTCTCTGCGTCGTGGTAGTTCTTCGGTTGAAGATTACGGTAAGAAGTTTAAACTCCTATGCGATCAGTTAAAAGCTCTTGGTCGTCCGGTGGATGATTCCGATAAAAGTCACTGGTTTCTTCGTGGCTTGGGCATTCAATTTGCCGGCTTCGCGGATACTCGCATGGCTCTCTCTCCTATTCCTTCTTTTCGGGATTTATTACATCAGGCGCAGCAGTATGATCTTATGATCCGATCCATGGAAGGCTCTACGACTCCAGCGGCGTTCTTGGCTGATCATCGGCCCTCGACAAATCGTGGCCAACACTCAACCTTTCGTGGGCGCTCCAACAGTAACTTTCACTCGCCGGGTCACACCGCTGGACGTGGCCAGCATGTCAACAACCGTGGCTCCTCTTCCGGTGGTCCAGGTTCGAACAATGGGGGGCGCAAGCCTTATACTCCTCGTTGTCAAATTTGTCGTGGGGACCACTATGCAAATAAATGCCCTCAATTTCTGTGTGCTCTGAGGACACCTCTCAGGCAAACTTGGCGCAAGAATTCTCATCCTCTTGTACTATTTCGGATTCTAATTCGGATTGGTACCTTGATTCGGGAGCCTCCGCTCATATAACCAACAAATCCTCCACTCTCGACGCTTATGATCCGTATTCGGGTAATGGTTCTGTTATTTTTGGCAATGGTCAGTCTTTAAATATCTCGCATATAGGTTCTTGTGAACTGTCTGCAAATGTTAAATTATTGGATGTTTTGGTCGTGCCTCATGTCACCAAAAATCTACTATCCATCAGCAAACTTACCTCTGATTTCCCTGTTGATGTCGTATTTTCTGATAAGTTTTTTACGATTCAGAATCGGGTGACAAAGAAAGTTCTGGCTCAGGGAAGGTGTGATAAGGGACTTTATTTGCTTGATAAGGGTGTTCCGGCGCTAGTAGCAGCAGTTCGGAACAAAGTTTTGAAGGCTAGTTTTGATTTGTGGCATTTACGCTTGGGGCATGTCCCATTTTCTATTATATCCTTATTAAATAAATCTGGACATTTATCTGTTACTTCTGTGTTACCAAGTCCTAGTGTTTGCTCCTCTTGTCAGTTGGCCAAGAGCAAGAAACTGTCGTTTTCGTTGAATGAAAAACGTGTTAGTAATGTTCTTGATTTAATCCATTGTGATCTATGGGGTCCAGCACCCATTACTACATCTGATGGTTTTCGTTACTATGTTGTATTTGTGGACGACTTTTCTCGATTTTCATGGATTTATCCGTTATGCGCTAAGAATGAATTTTTTGATGTGTTGGTCCGCTTTCATGCTTTTGTCTGTACTCAATTCTCCCGAAAAATCAAGGTCTTTCAAAGTGATGGTGGAACCGAATTTGTAAACTCAAGAGTTCGTGATTTTATGATCTCGCATGGCATTCATCATAGGCTTTCGTATCCCTATACGACTCAGCAAAATGGTAGGGCTGAGCGTAAGCACCGTCATATAACTGAAACAGGATTGTCCATGTTATTTCATGCTCATGCTCCTGCATCTCTTTGGTTCGATGCATTTGCCACTGCTGTTTTTGTAATTAACAGGCTGCCCTCTCCATTGTTACATGACGTTTCACCTTTTCAGCTACTCTTTGGGCATGTTCCGAATTATGCCATTTTTAAACTGTTTGGATGTCGTGTATTTCCGTATCTTCGTGATTATGTCGCTAATAAACTGGAACCTCGCAGTCGTCCTTGTATCTTCATGGGTTATAGCAGCATCTACAAGGGTTATCGCTGTTTCGATCCTGATTCGCATAAAGTTTTCACCACTCGCCATGCCAAATTTGACGAGCAATGTTTTCCCTTCTCTCGGATTCCGTCAGCTACTTCGATGTTGGATTTGGACTTCTCCACTTTCTTGGATGCCAATAACGACATACTGCCAGCTACCGTTCCGCCTGGTTTTCAACCCATTCGGCCTGCTTCGCCGGTTTTGCATACTCCCTCTCCCATCACTGCACCAATTCGCATTGTCTCGGATGATCCGGCCGAACTACAAATCCCTTCACCATGTGCTCCGGTTCAAGCCCATCATCCTTCTACGTCTCACTCAGCACCTGTTGAGGTCACTCTACCTCCCGCGACGTCTACTGTGGCTCCACCCACTGCCGTACCATCTTCCGAGCGCCATTCCATGGTCACCAGGGCAAGGGCCGGCATCTTTAAACCTCGCTATCCGGTAGATCTAACAACTACTGCTCTCCTATCTGCTCTTGTTKCCACCTCCGAGCCGCGTGGGTTTAAATCTGYTATCAAGCATCCTGAGTGGCTCGCTGCCATGCAAGATGAGGTTGACGCTCTTCGTTCGAACAATACTTGGACCTTGGTACCACGCCCGCCCGGCACGAATATTGTTGGTTCGAAATGGGTTTTTCGTACGAAATTTCATGCTGATGGTTCTATTGAGCRTCATAAAGCTCGTCTTGTTGCTCAAGGCTTTACACAAATTCCTGGCACGGATTTTCATCATACCTTTAGTCCGGTTGTTAAGGCTGCTACTGTCCGGATCATTTTGTCTATTTATGTTCAGCACAAGTGGCATCTTCATCAACTTGATGTCAAAAATGCCTTTCTTCACGGTGTTCTTGACAAACCTGTATTCATGGCTCAACCTCCTGGCTTCGTTGATCCCCGTTTTCCTGACTATGTTTGTCAGCTGAAGAAGGCCATATATGGTCTTCGTCAAGCCCCTCTTGCCTGGTTTCAAAGGTTCAGCACCTTTTTATTTAGTCTCGGCTTTCTTCAAAGTCGGTGTGACTCATCTCTCTWTCATTTCCACAAAGATACATCYATTATTTATTTGTTACTTTATGTGGATGATWTTATCGTTACCGGCAATGATCCCACTATGCTGYGAAAATTTATAYCTCGTACACACCGTGAATTCGCTATTAAAGATCTCGGTCGTCTCAATTATTTTCTTGGGCTTGAGGTTTCGTATACCCCCACTGGCTTATTCGTTGGGCAGGCCAAATATGCCCACGATATTCTTAAACGTGCTGAATTGTTGGATGTTAAGCCTGTTTCGACTCCCTTAGCGGCAGGGGAATCCCTTCTCAGTGATGGTGCTCCATTTCATGATCCTACTCTGTACAGGTCTATCGTTGRGGCTCTTCAATATTTGACGATTACTCGTCCAGATCTCTCTTATGCTGTCAATTCGGTTAGTCAATATCTACACTCGCCTACAGACGATCATTTTTTGGCAGTAAAGAGAATTTTACGCTACGTCAAGGGCACAGTACACTTTGGCCTGTCTTTTAACAGAGGTTCCATTTTTTCCATCTTGGGCTATTCCGATGCCGACTGGGCTCGTTGTATTGAGACTCATCGCTCCACGTATGGGTACTCTATTTTTCTTGGGGGAAATCTTGTCTCTTGGAGTGCTAAGAAACAACCCACTGTTTCCCGCTCTAGTTGCGAGTCTGAGTATCGTGCTATGGCTAATGCAGCAGCTGAACTAGTTTGGGTTATGAATTTGCTACATGAGATTCGATCTATTCCATCTTCTAAGCCCACTCTCTTGTGTGATAACAAGAGTGCCATATTTCTTAGTCAGAATCCGRTGGCTCACAAGCGAGCTAAGCACATTGATCTTGATTATCACTTTATTCGTGAGCTAGTCTTGTCCGGTAAGCTTATCACGCGTTTTGTTCCATCTCATCTCCAGTTCGCTGACATTTTCACAAAGAGCTTACCACGTCCGGCTTTCGAGTTTCTTCGTTCCAAACTTTGCGTTTGTCTTCATCCCACGCAGCGCTTGACGGGGGGTAATAAGTCTAAACCGAATAGACATTAACGTTGACTTTTGTATTTTTAGTATATATCTCTTTGAATGTATTTCCTTCTTTATCTTCCCTAATTAAGGGTGATTTGTTGTATTGATGTAATTCTTTTTTATATATATAGAACTTCTAAACACACCAATTATTAATTGGTGATCCTAAAATCATCTTATATACACCCATGTCTCAATCAATACAATTGAACTAAAAATGCATATTAGATTTAATAATATTTAGTGATAAGATACTCATATAAAAGTCAGATTTATATGGGAAAAATCCAAAATGATCAAAAAAGAGGTACTTGACGTCTATAATAGTGCGTGTATGGGGCTGTTGGGCCGTTGGCACAATTAAGAGATTAGCCTATATATATATATATATATATTTATAATTTTTGATATTTTTGAAAAATAAAAAATACCGAGGGCATTGTTCCCATCGGTATTTTCATTTTTATTTTTTTTAAATACCACAAACAGCTACAGCTCAAATGTAGAGAGAGGCCTCTGCAGTCATATATGACAATAAATATTGTTACTGGACTATTGTTTCTTTCAAGACTTGAAACAACAATAGGTGATGGCCGCATAACAAAAGCAACAAAAGCAGCACTAATTTTCTTCAGAAACCTTAAAAAATGTGTATGACAAAATCAAGTTGTTGATACCATCCATTTTCGGATCTGTATCAAATTCTGGGTCTATGTAAAAGAATACCGGCATATCAATTTGTTCCCCAGGTAGAAGTCGTTGCTCTTCAAAGCATAAACATTGTATTTTATTGAAATAAACTGCTGCCTTCATTGGAGTAACATTGTAAGTAGATACACCAGTTATCGGAGTTGACTTTTATTTTCAGCAGTGTAAAACGCAAGAGCACTCTCCCCTGGTTTGACCCTTACCTCTCTCTGAGTCGGAATAAACTTCCAGGGCATCCCATCAGCAACATCAGCATTGAACTGCACAATAATCTCCCTGGATGTGACAGTTCCATCGTTTGTGTGACGAGCAATCTTCTCTTCAACACTCTCCCGACGCTGAACAGTACCCCCATAACCGGTAGCTTGACAAAATCTCCTGTATAGAGGAACTGCAGCATAACTACACCCCACCATAGCAAAGACCAATCCAGTCAAGTATAAAAGCATCTTCTGAGATTTCTTTTCCACAGTAGCATGAGTAGAATATTGCCGGATAAAATTGACAGAACATGACTCTTGCAGTCTATAATTCCTCAACTTATATCCATGTTTCGACATGAAACTCTGGCTCCCAAATCCAAATGTGCTGTATATCTTGCTCTTACGTGGTCCACCAAAAGAACTGTATCTTGAACCCACAGCATCAAGCAGGTGTCTCGATAAAAAGGGGGTTCGGTGTAGAGGGACTTTAGTGCAAGAAAATAAATGGATTCCTCTAGAAAAACGGGATAATGACATGTTGAGTGAGTATAATATCAGCACAAACTCAACAGCATCTGCCTGATCAAAGATAAATGGGGTATGTGACGTTGGAGAGATGAAGACACAGAGGTTCCGGGAAAAAATCTGCAGGACAGCGAAGAGCCGAGGGGGGCGAGTTTATTTGTACTGAATTGTGAAAGAGAAGCTCGCCGGCGAATTTTCAAAGGGACGAATTTTTATTCTTTCCAATTTTGAGAGAAGACCGTCGGAAAGAAGTGGTGGTCAAAAAATAAAAAGTGTGTGTAAATCTCGAAATTCACTTGGACTGTGATAGCCGTTCACCTCACTTCTTGGTGATACTCTTAAGTGAGCTGATAGTAAAATTAAACATCTCATTTCCTGTCGTTCATTGAATGTAATTTTTGCTTGATTTATTTAAAATTTACTGCTCATTATGTGGTTGTTTAGTGATGTCAATTTTTTTTTTGTCTTATCAAAGCATGTGTTTAGTTGCATTATATATTTTATTCCAATTGACAAGTTATTAGTTAGTTAATTGGATGTGGCATTAAAACATGACTTTGGAAATAGTAGAGTTGGTTCTTTATGGGAGGACAGACCTGCGTAATTGCATGCGACACATATTTCTTTACAATATTTTTGCTGATGTTTTCTTCCCCATCTTTTTTTATTTTTTTGTTACTATCTCAATGTCTAGATCTTGCACCTTGTGGCTTAGGCAGCCCGGATGACAACACTTTAAAGCATTAGAGTGATTTGAAATAACGTAAATCTGAAATAACTTTGTGTAAGTAATTGAATGATTTATTCATGTATGTGCATGAGAGCTCGAATACATTTTTTAGAATTGCTTATAAATTTGTGGTGGGTAAATCTCACTTTTGGTACTTAAAGTACGGTAAAATTTCAGCTTCAATACCCCAAATTTGTAAAGTATCAAAATTAATACCTAAAGTTTAATTTCGGTCGCATTTTTCATACCAATGGTTAACTTTTCCCTCAAATTTGGAGGGAAATAATTAATGTAATTATAAAAAATAATCAAAACAATATTTGAAAATTCAAAAAATAAATATAAATAAACAATAAAAAATTTATAATTTTGTATATAATAAAATACAATAATTAATTTAATTCAAAAATGATAAAAAAAATAAAAAAAAATATTTAAAAATTCAAAAAAAAAAAATAAATTTGTAATTCAGGAAATAAGATACAATAATTAGTAAATCCAAAAAAAATAAAAACTTGAAAAAATAGACAAAATATAATACAAAAATATAATTTATTTAATTTATATTTTGAAAATAAGAAAATATAAAACAATAATTAATTTAATTAAAATATATATATTTAAAATATAAAATAAACTCAATTAATATAATAAAAATATTTTGTACAAGTTTCTAATATTAGTTATTTTTAAGGTCCCCCCCCAAATAATAATTTCAAATAATTGGCCTCAATCATCCAACTTCACTACTAAATGGATGTTGTGTCATATCAACGCGTTAAGTAGTAAAGTTTGATAGTGAGGTCAAGTAATATAAATTATTATTTTATTTTATCTTTTATATTTTTAATAATAAAAAAATGATAAATAAAATATTCTAAACATTAAAAATAAATAAATAACTTATAAAAAACCAAATAATTAAAAAACTTGACAAAATATTTTTATTAAAAAATAATATTTATTTTGTATTTTAAAATATATAATAAATTCAAAAAAGTATAATTGAAAAATAATTGGTAAATTAATATAGTAACTATATGCATTATTAATTTCTTAATTTGTGTGGTTTGAATATCTTTTCGCCCAGAAATTTCCGTTATTCTAATGAATATCTTTTATTTCCTTTTGTTAGCCTCAATTATTAGTTAACGTAGCTTTTGGACTAATCATTTATTGTATACGAATTTTTTTATGGTAAATTGAATTATATCATTAATAATAGTATAATACGTTACCTTCACAGTTATGTTCGGAAAATATTAATTTCGTACAAAGGAAGTTTGAATATGGAAACAATAATTTGATACATTATTTTATGGAATAAACTATTCTTCCATACCATTCCTTATGCCTCATTGATGTAAAAAATAAGTTTTTTTTTTCTTCAAGTTCTTTTTTTTACCTCTCGCCTATTTTTTTGGTTATTTTTTATTTTGTTTTTGTATTGTTGTTATATTTGTTCTTTCAAAAACTGAGTTGTTGCTGGTATGAATTATCATTTTCATGCATTTAGGTTGTATGTTTATTCAGTTTTTTTGTTTTTTTTTTTTTTTTTTGAAATAGTTGTGGAAATTCATAACAATTGCCCCTGTCAATTTTCAAGTTTGTCTATTCCGAACTAATATTAGATGTAAGCATATTGTTTCATGTTTCAGAGTTTATTCAGGCCTACTATGTTTTTTTAATTAATGGTTTATACGTACCATTCTATTTATTTCCTGATCATAGTGTTATTAAAATGGTTGATGTCCTGTAATTTCAAAGGTATTGACTATTTCTCACTTGAGCCCATTCAGTTCAATATTTCGATATCAAGCATTGAATCGCCATAATTTGTGCAATTTGCATGTGGACTTAAAACTTTCTCCGTCTAATAATTGAACTAATAAATAATGAATGAAAGAAAATAGGACTGGGTTTCAAGAAGGGTATAAATGTTGCTGTAAAATTACTTTTACAGTCCGAAAATATTCAGCCTATTTGACATTTATCTTTTTATTAAGAAAATATTCAATGAATACGCATTCCACTAAAAATGAGTTAAATTGGCTAAAGGTATGGGTCATAATTATTACGGAGAACCCGCGTGGCCCAACGACCTTTTATATATTTTTCCAGTGGTAATTCTATGGACTATTAACGTGGGCTTGGCGGTTCTAGAACCATCAATTATTGGTGAACCGGCAATCCGTTTGCAACCCCCGTAGAAATATTACCTGATTGGTATTTCTTTCCCGTATTTCAAATACTTCGTACAGTGCCCAATAAATTATTGGTGGAAATATTATTATTATTTAATAGTTTAAAATAACTCAGTCAACGTCTACGTGATAAGGATCGCCAGATTTTGATCGACTCAAAATCCCCTAATTGGAGGGGAATACATGTCAATTTTTGGCGACACTCTCAGTATCACACGAAAAAATAGTTAAATCTATAACAAAATTTTAATTAATGAACAAATGGATCAATAATTAATATCACTTTTTTATTATTATTTTTTTTGTATTTCTTATATTTGCCCGCGAAATTCGCGGGCTTTCACACTAGATTTAATTAGTATTTTAATTTTATTAGTATTTTTTTAAGAAGATAGTTTCCCCAATCTTTGTCAATTTATTAGTATTAGTATTTTAAATTTTATGATAATTATATTTATGAACAGATATATTCCAAATGTTTTTTATAATTAAGTTGAATAAATTAAAAAACGTATGCCCAAATATAAGGAGTGCTATAAGTGAAACTCATTTTAACTAATTAGTAATATTTATATCATCAATATACATATACTTGTGTGTATATATAGATATGAAACTGATTCCAACTCCATATCTCCATTAACCACGTTACCATTATTAAGTTATTCAAAAATATATTAGACAACTAATTACATACCAAATCACTATCCTCATAATTACTACACATATGGTAATTGAAGTATAAATGAGAAAATATATTTAACATAATTAATTATTGTACCAAATATGTAATTGATATGAATAAAATTCTCACATATTTGTTTCTTAATTATTCCTCATATCAATAACTTATATACTTAAACTAAAATATTCATAACAAATATATACTAATTCATAAAATCAAAAAATTATAATCCGCATAGGGTTAAACCGCACATATATTCTTAGAAGACATAGTATTTCAGTCTTAATTATATTTTCGAAATTTACAAGAATTTCGAAATTTACAAGAACTTACAATAATTCTCATAATTTCAGAATTTACAAGAATTTCAGTCTTAATTATATTTTTCATCTCTCGAATGAATATGATAAACTTATAAAATATAAATTTGACATACCTCAATGGATCCTTAATATTTTCACAATTTCACACCAAATATATACTAATTCATAAAATCAAAAAATTATAATCCTCATAGGGTTAAACTGCATATATATATTCTTAGAACGACATAGTATTTCGTTCTTAATTATATTTACGGAGTTTACAAGAATATCGGAATCTACAAGAAATTACACTAATTCTCATAATTTCGAAATTTACAAGAAGTTTCGATCTTAATTATATTTTTCATCTCTGGAATGAATATGATAACCTTATTAAATATATATTTGATATACCTCAAGGGGTCCTTAATATTTTCACAATTTCGATTTTCATCGGGTTTGGACGTCACATTAAGGGTAATTTGCTATATTTAACAACTAATCCCGTTGAGTGCATGTATAAATGCACTAGAACATTATTTATTATGAAAATGATGTAATTTAAATAGAATTATACCAGAAGTTAAACGATTTTTATATTGGAATGAGACACCACATAAGTTTAAAATACAATCATAATTTAAGATTTTTTATTTTATTTTTATTGATATCACAAATCTCTCAAAAGTGTCATTATGAAACTCACATATAATGCACAAGTCATCTTTATTTCACAATATTGATAATCTATGAGAATAAAGGGTTGAATATTCTTTATTGCGACGAAAATGATATCATTATAAACAAAACAACTAATGTATCATTAAAAAATTCAAAATTTAAAGTGAACAACATTTTTTTCCTTTTTGATATAATAATTCATATTCTTAATTATTTTTTTGATAATAATTTTACTTTTTTTTAATATTTTTTATATTTGCCCACGATTTTCGCGGGCTTTCACACTAGTGTATATATATATATATATATATATATAATTTTTGATATTTTTGAAAAAATAAAAATACCGAGGGCATTGTTCCCATTGGTATTTTCATTTTTTTAAAGACTAAAATAAACCAAAAATAAAAAAAAATGTAAATTTAATACTAAATAAAATAGATGCCGTCTCATTATTTCTTTTTTAAAGATACCATGTGTTTGTTTTTCCTATTTTATAATTACTAAAAATACTAATTGGTCGGTAATTACTTTTTTTTTAATTTTTTTTTTGGGATTTTATTAATTATTTAAAAAAAGCCCTCGGTAATTTTGGAAATTCAAGATTTAAAAATAAAAAATTAAGGGCTTAAAACTCGGTATTACCGAAGGAATTTCGATTCCCCTCTGTTGGTAATACTGTGGGGAAATCATTTCCCTTTGTGTTTTTAATTTAAAAAAACTAAAGTTAAAATTAAACAATAAGATTATCTATCAATTTGTATAATTTGTGATTCCATATATTTTTAAAAAAATCTATATAATATAAAATGCATATTAATTTAATAACAATAACAATATTTGAAATTCATTTGTTATTTTAAATTTTTATTGCCTAAATATATTAATATTTTAATTCAATATATATAATTTTCAATACATATAATATAATTGCAATACACTTTTAAATAATAATATAATTATTTATAAATATAATTATAACTCAGGTGATATATGAAATAAATATAAACAAAACAAAATTAAGTTATGCATGGTTTAGCGGTTAGACCACCACAATCTCACCTTAGAAGTCAAGGCTAAGGGTTCGATTCTCCTTGCCAACATATTTGAGGGATTAAAATAGTCATGGTTTCGGCCGGGCGAGTTGAGTCTGTATTATTAAGAAATAGTTTAATTATATTATCGAAAGAATATTAACCTCGGTAAAATTGTAAAAAATAATTTAATTATATTATCGAAAGAATATTTAGCGAAAGATTCTAAATTTCTCTTGATATTGAGGGAATTATTTACTTCGTAAAGTCGTGATATATCGACAAATGCCATTATTATTATGACGACCATCGGGTCATGAGAAGATGTGTTCTATTTACATTCCCGTCTCTTAGAAATTGCGATATTTTCTCTGGTAAATCGAATACCGACAAAATTTTCACCATTATTGAGAAAATAGTCCCTTGGTATTTTTCTTTGTCTTTAGTGTATACAAGAGTAAGCAAATTAAGAATGAGCTAAGACCTACGTGATGTTTTTTTTTAAGGTTTGGCCTATATGAAATCTATGCAATTGAACAAACTTCTATTGATCTGTATTTAATTAAAACATGCATTAATATTTATTGAGCAATGGGTGAAAAGTAAATTAAACAAAAACCGCTGTTGAGCTCTCGCTTTTCTCTACTAGTAGTAATTTTTTTTACAACCTTGTATCCAATAAACGTTGTTTTCTACACGACGACTTTAGTTGAAACTGTAGGGAACTGGAGATTTGACACAGAAGGGACCTCGAAATTTTTTTATATATGCCCGGGCACCGAAATAATTTCCCGCCCATTACACAGAGGGAAAAATGAAAGATATTCAACTTCAAACACCACAGAGAGATCAAACTTCTACAAATCGCCGATCGAAATCCACTTCAGATCTCAGTAAAAATCCGCGCAAGGTACGATTAAAACCTCAAACCTTCGTAATTGTGAATCGCGATTAATAATTTAGGGTTCTGAAATTAGAAATCGTTGCCAGGCTCAGGTCTCGAGAAAGAAGCTGAGTCCTGCATTTCAAGCTGCGTCAGAAGATGAATCTTCTGTTCTGGAGTCTCTGAAGGAATTTCCAAAGGTTTCCGATGATAATCCGTTTGTTGAGTCTGCTGAGGTGATTTTTGATTTGATTTCTGTTCCCCCGCCCCCCCTTTTGTTGTTTCTGGAATAACAGTCCGTACGTATTTGTGATTAAGCATGTTAAACCAATTTCTAAAGAGAACTCATATTGCTTTTATTGGATTGTACGTGAGTTAGTGATGATTATTCAGCTCTCTGTATACTGATTGATATTTTATTTATTTATTGTTATTTTTTTTTATTTTTTTTGGTTGTGATAATGAACTATCTAATTGTAACAATTAAGCTTTATGGAATTGTAATGAAGAATTTCGTCATTTAATTGCTTATGTAATGCTGGGAGTGATAAATTCATCCTGTATCTGTAATCAATGAGTAGGAAGCTTATACTGCTCACAGCTTCAAGTTACCATAATACAACTTATATAAATAACTTCGGTGTTATATTTCAGTAGAAAAACAATGAAATATTTATTTCGGATGGTAGATCGTTACATATTATCTTCATTTGGATGCTTGATTTATGATTATATGTGTTTCGAACCAGTTTAAGAACTTTTACAGTACATTTTCTGCTTTCAGAACTTCATTGCATTAGTAGATCCAGTGGACACACCTTCGTCACAAACAGCTGCTATCTCCGATCTGACATCTCCGACTTTATCTACATTCTCCGTAATTACTTCAGAAAATCATGTTTCATTTAATGCCACAGACACCAAGTGTGAAAACTCCACTGAAGCAGATTTCTTTGATGAGATAAAATCTATCGAGACAGAGGTGGTGATAAAACATCTGAGAGAAGCTAGAATTCGGGTCCTGAAATCGAAAGACGTGGGCTCTTCAAAGAAGATTCTGGATGCTCTGATCAAGATCGCCATCGAAGAGCTGTATGGTGGTGTGCATGAAGAGAACGAATGGCTCGATAAGCTTCTGTCTGGAAAAGCCAATGTGGTTGTCCTGAGTCTCATGATGGGGATATATGCTATATTCATGCTTTGGTTCTTCAATTCAGATGCGAAGGGGTTTCGCAGCACCGGACCGACACCAACGTGATGAGGATTTTTGGATAATGTAAGCTTACTCTTCCACTTAAAGCTGTTTGTTCGGACCGAGACTTGAGCAGTATGGATAAATACAATTGGACTTGCTGATTTCTGATTTTAAAAAGGATATATGTGTACACATGTGCTTATGACGTTTATGGATCAAAGTTTATTGCCATGACCATGATGGTATGTGAATCTTGATATTATCATCATACTAAGCATTCTGTTATTCCTTTGGTATTCTGATTTCGCGGTGAAGTCTATGAATTTTGTGGTACTTTGGAATAGGAAGTGTTTTGCATGCTTACGCATCATGGAATCTTGGATTTATTAAATGAAAGGTCAATAAGGATCATGTAGAGTTTTGAAGGTCATATCAACTTAGAATGTTTGTAATGTTAATTATTGAGATAATTTCCCATCTGGAGAGAAGAATATTTAAATAGATATTGATGCGGATATCTGAAAGTTTAATAATTACATCCCAAATGCTGGTAAACTGATATCACCAATTTCATCAAGAGCAGTGCCATTTTATACATAGAAGTTTTGCAGAAGTGTTTAATAGAGTTTTTTATTCTTTTGTCCTTTGTTTTTTTTCTTTTTGGGGTAAACTTTATCTCATCTTTACACCTCAGACCGATTGACAAATCTTTATATAAATCATTTTGGGAGTTCGGTCAGAAAAAAGGCCCTGAATGAAGACTTTTGGGGCATACGTGTTTGTGTTTTATAAACTCTTGATTCGTTCTGACCAAAATAAAATAAGAGAAGATAAATCCTGATCCATGAACCTATATTCCTATGATCAGTTATATCATATTCAATGCCCTTGGAGTTCTTAAACTCTGCATGCTTCGATTGATCTCAATCTCTTCAGTCTTTTGTAGAATACTTGTTCCTCTCTTCTATTTCTTTTTGAATTTGATAAATTGGACTTTTATGTACGCATAGGAATCCATTTATTCTTGTGCATGAACTCGCTAAACTCCAAATACTCCAGGCTGTCCATAACCAATTTTGTTTGGTGTGCTCTATAATATTTAGCCATGAGTGGCCAGATACACTTGGGTCATTGTATATAAATATATAACCGTTGTCTTCCAATTGTTTGTCCGTTCTGCTGCTCCATTTTTAATATTACTTAGACCATAAAATTGTGTGTGTGTGTGTGTTTTCCTCCCCTTCCCTTTGGTGATAAGGTTATGATTGTCAATATCGTACTCAAAAGTAATAATGGAAACAATTCATGCTAAACCAAAGACTTTATAGGTCTTATCTTAGGTCAAAAAAGATTAGATCACTGAATATTCTGTGATCTTCTACTCAAAATTAGGTGCAGTTTGTTTACACCAATAAGTGGGCAGCAACACGTATTGGATGTTCACTATGAATATTTCCTAGAAAAACTACAGATCCTTTTTTTTTTTTTTTTTAAATATTTATGCTTGTGTGCTAATTCTAGATAAAAAGGTTCTTAAGTTTAGTTTAATGGTGTTTCACGGTAGGGCGGGGCAGCTTTCCAGCTTATGATGATGCCTGGAAATGTTTACACAGTTCTAGTCAATTCATGAATGTCATAATGTAATAATACATAGTACCATGATTATCCTGAGAATTTGGATTAGATTATGATTAGGGTACTTTGTATGAGATTATAATGATTTTGTCATTTGGAACTACCATCTTTTGTCGATTACTGTTTGAGTCAACTTTATTTAGTTTTGTTTTAATTCTTTTGTTTAGTGTTCTCCTTGAGCTTATATCCAACAGATTTTGGCTCCATTTTTTTTTAAACCCAAAATAAAAAAATAATAATAATCTGAAAGAAAATTACAGGAAAAAAGTAAATACCTGCATCTTATACTCTCCCCAGTTTAGATATTTCAGTTTTTGGCGTATTACAAATTTTGATTCATCCAATCGATCTACTTTTGTAAAAGTAAATCACTATTTAATAAAATGATTGGCTGGATGTAATCAAACATTGTCTGGCTACAATGTTTCGATAATCTATTATAAAACTTCCTAACGTACAGCTATATATTATTGTAGGTTGAATAAAATAATTAGTGATTCTGTTCCAGGAGAATGGAAGTGATGTGGAGCTTTTGGATCTACACATTCCCAGAAAAATCTCAAAACCTTCCACTCACCCCACCAGAAAAAAAAAAAAAGAAAAAAAAAAAGAGCAAAACAAATAGTGATCGAAGTTGCCACATGTGCAACCACATTCCATTGTCTTTTGGTTAATCATTTTTTCCCCTCACTCTAGTTAGTGTGGGGAAATCAACTGCTATCCATATGATAATAAAACGTCGAGTTTAATAAGAGAATATTGTTAATACTTTCTATATGAAAAAAAAACACTCATGGGGTTGTGGTTGGTTTATTTTTAGGAATGATTACAAATTTCATCTCAAGAGAAGAACATTTGCCAGATAATCAGGCTAAACCTCACGATAAGTTTTGTACTTATCCCTGATCATTGAAGGCAAGTTTAGCCAGCATGTGCTGATTGAACAACCAAATGAGCTTCCTAATTTTTAAAAACAAAACAAAAACACACCCAAATGTGCTTTCTTTTTGGCACGTTGTAGGGGTTAAAGTGCTTCCCCTTATACTTAACAGGCTGTCTAGCTTTCTCAAAAGCTACTAATGACAATATTTGGCACACGAACAAATGTAATTAACACATCTGCAAAATGATAATTAATAATCTCAAGCGATACCACATAGACATACTTTTAAAAATGTGTTTACTAGTTTCGAATATGTATCTTATCCTCCCATAACTATTAACACACGCCCAAAGTAAATAAAAATAAATATTTTACTCGTAAATAAATGATTCGTTCTTCCAGATAAAGATAAGAGCAAAAAAAAAAAACAAAACATTTTTTATTATTTATTTTTTTACCATGTTCTTCGCAATGATTTGCTTGAAAATGAGATCCAAATAAAAAACCAAAGATAGGACTATAACTTGTAAAAAGACGGAAGGCCATCAGGACCTAACAGTAAACGCACATGAAAATGGGGTCTGGCATGTGTGGCGGGCCATGGTTCACCACATGCCCAAAAACCCAAACATTGCTTAAAAAAATAAAGAGAGAGAGAGAAAACAAAACAAAACTGTAATATAGAAGAAAGTGTCCATTACTGTTTGTTTAGCAATTAGCCAAGTCAATTTATCGAATTTCCGGATTATATATATATAATCTAATTAAAATCTCAGTAATAAGTTAATAACAACTTTAACCAAGTTTTTTTGGGTAATGATTCAGAATCTTAAACAAATTGTAATTGGTGAAAGATTATTTTGGTTCAATCCATTGTACTTTAAATGACGCTTAAATGAACAAAAAAATAAAATGAGTGAATCTATTTCAAAAGCATTTTACAATTATGGAAAGTAAATACTACTAGTTTAAAACCCAGTAACACAGGCACATGGCTGGTTCAAATTTAAGACAAAGGCTCCGGGCCGGGCCCATCCGGGTTCGGACTCGGGCATAGGATGACCCATATTGCACCCTTTAAAACCTCATCCACTCCACCATTTCTCTTCTTCCATAACCCACCAATACCCTGTTTCCATTTTCATTAGCCATATAGATAAAACTGATAACCTCCGATTTTCGTTGACTAATCAATCAATCAGTCAATCAATCAATCCATCAATCGGAACCAGATAGGACCAAATTACTCTTCTCAAGCTTGTTCAGGTGATGATCGATTTGTTGATTTTTCCTTTTTCCTTTGAGATATATATCTTCAATACCTTTGGGTAATTTTGATTATTTCATTTCCGATTCTAACCAATTATTTATCCGTTCAATTGAATTTGCAGCTCCAAAAATCTGGAATAAAAGATGATGTCATCGCTATTATCATCGTCAAATCCAGCTGCGAATGCGAATCCCGATCGATCATCCACGAGAAGAAAAAAGAGGAAGAAAATGCAAAATCAAACAGAAAATACCGAAAATAACCCCGCGATCCAATGGAAATCCGACGCCCAGCAGCAAATCTACTCATCCAAACTGCTGCGCGCGTTGCAGCAGGTCCGGCTCAGCGGCGGCTCAGCATCGGCTTCGGCTCCGGGTCGGGTGCACGAAGCCGCGAACAGAGTTTTAGCCGCCACGGCGAAAGGCCGGTCGAGGTGGAGCCGAGCTATACTCACGAGCCGGCTAAAGCTCAAATTCATGAAGAAAAACAACATCGTCAAAAGGCAGCGTAAGGTGATGACGGTAATCACCACCGGGAACAGCCGGCCGCCGAGGAAACCGAAGGTCAGCGTTTTGCGATTGAAATCGAAAGGCTTACCGGCCGTACAGCGCAAAGCGGGCGTATTGAGTAGGTTGGTTCCCGGTTGCCGGAAACAGCCGTTCCCCGTGGTTTTGGAGGAGGCGACTGATTATATAGCCGCACTTGAGATGCAGGTATATATATTATATTCATTTAGTTCAATTTCATTTTTAATTTTTTTTATCTAGTTTTAAAAATTAGGGTTGTGCTTGGTTTGAATTTTTTTTTAATGAATTAAAAAAACTTTTAAATTTAATGATTTATTCGATTATTTTTCAGTTATTTTAAAATATATGCAGTAATAAACTAGTTCACCTTTGCAGGTGCGAGCCATGAGTGCCTTAGCCGAGCTACTTTCTGTTTCTGGCCCTTCATCTAGCAGCTTCGCAATGGCTCCTAATGGTGGGCTTAATCAGCTCGGCTCGAGCCGAGCTCCTCCTAGCTGATATGGTTTTTTGTTTTTTTTTTCCTTTTTCTTTCTTTTTTCTTTTCCTCTTCAGATTCAGATATTCTTCCACTTTATGAATATTCTAATATGAATTATATTGTCTATTTTTCTTTTCTTTAAGAAAATAAGTGTGTGCGGTGACTTTTGTATTTAGAATAATACTATATCTTCTTAATTAGTATACGAGTTGGAGATTATTAGGAAGAACCAATTTTATTTTGTTTAATTTTTTTTTGGTTTTGATTTTGGCCATGGAATCATGGTAACAATCTTCTTTGGTGGCAACTTTTGAATTTTGCAATGGGTTCCTTTAGAATAATTTAATTTAATATCGAATCTTTTCCCATTAATTGTAGCCCAATAAGGTGTTTTAACAGTAGATTTGAGGCGATTTAGGTATTAATTCTACGATAGTATTGGAGAATTTAAGTTTGTTTTAATTGCAGGTTCAAATTAATGAAATAAAAGTCCCTGTAACAGCCAAATTTAGGGGTCGATGTTTACAAAAATTACATCTAGTTAAATAATAATAATAGTAGTAAAAATTACAAATTTGCCCTTCTAGCTTCCCATGCTGGTCTCATGTATCTCATGATAATATCTTTCTCCTTGAGATCCAATTTGTCGAAGGGAAGGTTACTAACGTCAATAAGTATTTGTAATTTTGAAAACAATTATTGTTTTCTTAATATATATAATTAAGTTCAAAGCCTGAAGGGAAGTTTGCGTAGTGAACCTACTATAAGTAGAAACGTTTCAAATTTGTAAATAATGCATAGATATTGTAATTGTAAGCAGTTGTGAAATTAAATAATCAGTATTATAACTGAAGTAGTATCATTTATCATTTTGAACCCTAAAATTTTCAACTCTTTTGTTCTTATTATCCTCCTCTCCTTTGATCTCATTCAGAATTGTGATTCTTGTGAAAGTCGTATATAGTTCCGTTCCTATTCAAGAATTTGGAAAATCTGAGTGGTTTTCGGGGATTGCTATAATAATAACAATAATGATAGGGGATTCTGGATGTGAAATTCTAAAGTCAGTAAACAAAAACAGTTTTTACTGCCATATCTCATCATAAGCCACAAAGAGTAACATGTGGAGAATGAAAATGACACATTGCTGTGGGTATTTATTGAGTCTCTAGATGGTGAATAACTTTTGGACTCTATTGAATTCATATCATATTTTTGTTTGAGGAAACTGGAAGGGCATATTTCTATAACATATATAGTTGCTTCATCTTTTTCACAATTTGGGTGGAATAAATGATGAGTTAATTACAAATATACCCTTGAAGTTCATTATAAACACCCCACCTTTTTTTTTTTTTTTTTTTTAATTTAGATGAGATATTTGTTAATAAATGAAATGCTTGCAATACTTGAGGGGTATTTATATATAATATGTAACCCATCCATCCTTGTATAATTTCTTTTGTAGCGCACGCTTATGGTAGACATGTCTTTGTACGACACACACTGATCATAGTGATGTGGATTGCATGAGTAGATTGGATTGGAATATTTATGGATACCAAATTTAGGGTAATGAAATTGATGATTGAAGCAAGGACCAAACTGGACCACACACAAAATAGAAACATGTAATATAGCTCTAAACTGGTTGCCAATTACTATCATTTCATTTTGCAAGTTCTTATTTCAATAAAAATACACGAGTGATGAATTTTGATAATAGGATTGCCTATGAGATAAACATGGAACAATAAGTTTGACTTATACAAAAATAATAAATAAGATTTTTGAGCAATTGAGTTTACAAGTGAGAAGTGAATAATATTTTTTAATTATAAAAAACACTTTGTGCGCCGATAATAAATATTTATGGCAGGGAAATGAAACCTAATTGTCTAAAGTCAGACAAATGACACAGCAGCACACATTTATATATATATATATATATATGAGAAGACAGGCATTCAATTGGGTCTCCAACACCAGAAAACACATGCACCACCCATGTGCCCTCACTAACTCCCAACTTTTTTTCTTTTTTTTTTTTAACAACCCATTCTTGTTTTTTTGTCCATGTAAATTGTCTAGTGTTGGATAGAATATGTTATCATCAGATATCCAGTAATATTCATACTACACACCAATTATATGTACATTGAGGAAATTTTTGTTTACCCTCCATTTGTTTTTTCCTTTTTCTGTTCTACGTTGCCCTCTTAGTTACACACATTTTCTAATTAATGTGACATCTTTAACCAATGTTAGTTGAATATTTGATAATATTATGTTACATTCATTAACAAAGACAATTATGACTTAGCATGCGTGACACACGACGGAATATTTGGAGCCTCACTTGTTGAATTATTAAAAAAAAAAAAAAGTTAAGTATTGAACAATGGCTTAGCGATTCATATACTTTACATAATTTGCACATTAGATAATGAGAGTAACTGAGAAGAAATAATATAGGCATTGGGAATATGTATATTTAGGTCATATTTTGAAATCTTTCATTAGTAATAGTAAAAGTAGTAAAGTAAACTTTACTTTAAAAAAAAAAAAAAAGTGTGAGATTTGTACATAAGTGGTAGCCTGGAATATTTGACATGAGCACACCAACCCCACTTAAAAACTTGAAATAGCATAAAATTTTTGGG
>BMAC01000808.1:230999-252218 GCA_014905375.1 Phtheirospermum japonicum | reverse complement strand
TGTGCCATTGTGTTGTCTTGTCAACCGGTACATTATGGCACAGAACACAAATAAATAGCTGCCCAACCACACATCAATGAGATGTAGCTTTGCCAGCTATAATTGCTGTGCCATTGTGTTGTCTTGTCAACCGGTACATTGTGGCACAGAACACAAATAAATAGCTGCCAACACACACATCAATGAGATGCAGTTTTGCCAGCTTTACCATTGTGTTGTCTTGTCATCAATTATGCCACAAAACAATATCAGAATTACTTGAATAATTGCTCTCATTGCTATAAATCTGTCAGGGAACAAATATGGATAATTCATCAGCAAATACATATCAATTACTTGATATCTTATTTGAAAAAAAGCTAATGGCAGACCAATTCAACGACACAGATGGCGTTCCTACACTTCGGGTGAAAACACTCGATTACGGTTGTGAATTCAACACTAAGTGGACACTTGACAGAGACGAACGTCTAATTGAATTCCTAATCCTCGAAAATGATATTCGATGATGGAATCCAGATGACGGACTGTTACCAGACAACCGAGTGAAAGAAGCCAAGTGTTTACTTAATTGCTGCTTCAAAAACCACCATGCCCTATCTGAAGATGACATCACAACTAGGATTGTCCATCTTCAGAAACGATTCAGGTTCTTCAAAGAACTGGTTCGGAACCCTGGTACTGTTTGGAACGGGAATCTGAAAATGGTCTTAGGTGATCATAATGTACGAAAGAAATTTATGCCTGTAAGTTAAACACATTACTTTTTCAATTATTACAGGTAATTTGAATATTTCATTATTATTCTAACTTGTTGTGATGAATGCAGGATTGTCCAATCAAAACCAATTGCAACGCTTTTGATGAGGAACCCTTGCTCACAAAAATGGAAGTACTGTTTGGAGATGTGTTCCCAACTAACCATAGTGGAAGCTCAACGAGTGGAAGTAACGTTGACCATTGCATGTTGATTTTCCGACACTGCTCTAACTGTGTGGATTGCGTTTGTGTCTTCATTGTATGATGTCTTTGTGTTGTTGTAATAGAGAATTCCTTTTATGTTTTTATTATGTAATATTTTTATGTTGTTGCATCGTCTGCTCTATTGCTTAGGAAATTCCGTTTATATTTTTATTATGTAATGTTTTTATGTTGTTGCACGTCTGCTCTATTGCTTAGGGAATTCCGTTTATATTTTCATTATGTAATATTTTTATGTTGTTTCACTGTCTGCTCTATTGCTTAAGGAATTCCTTTTATGTTTTTATTATGTAATATTTTTATGTTGTTGCACTGTCTGCTCTATTGCTTAGGGAAGTCCGTTTATATTTTCATTATGTTATGTTTTTTGGATAACTACTGAACTGAACGATAGAACACAAATGAAAAGTGTACCATTTTTCTGGCTACAATTAAAATAAATTACACATCATAAGAAATAGTGTGATCCCGTGCCACATTTCTTATGCTTTCTACGTAGATCGTGATCATGTCTTTGTGGGGGGGCTGCTGGTCCCTGATTCGGCTGTTCCTCTTCCTCTTCACTGTTGTTACCACGCACCATGTGACCCCAAACTTGATTTGCACGATCCGCAGTTTCAGTGGGAATCGACATCGGAATAGGCGTCGTCTGGAATCGCACCATGTTATCACGCCGTATGGTACCCCGTACCATACGGCGGTACGGGCAACGTGACGTCATCGACTGCATCGTAAATGGTCCGATGAACATTGAGAGAACTGCCCTTGGTATGTGGTCTGACAGATGAAATCCGTGACCAAGCCCAAATCTGCAATAAATCCAGCGGACCGCTGATTGTCTTCTTGTCATCTTCCACTGAATTACACATCTGACGATATAAATGTGCAATCACAGCACTACCCCATCTAATACTCGATGTCGTGTCATCATCCTCAAAATGACGTAGGTAGGTTACTGAAATATAATTGTTCGTTGTGCTTGGCAACAACAACGAACCTAACAATAAAAGTGCAATCCCACGGGCGTACTGCACAACCTCGTCCTGCGGCGTGTCATGTCTGGCCGTCGTCTACTGAGGTGCTCGCTCAACGTCTTCAGTTTCAAACGACTCGCACCTTTCATCTCCACCTCGTAATCCACCTGGTACCCTACGTAGTACCTAACGTACTCCGCCCTACTCCACTCCACGTCATCCTCGATCATCGGGGCACCTTCAATCGGAAGATCGCAAATAACAGCCACATCCTGGAGAGTGATCGTCGCCTCTCCCACTGGCAGATGAAACGTATGCATCTCGCGGCGCCATATCTCTACTAGTGCGGTGATTAGGTGGCCGTCCAACTTCGTAATCGCCCCGCAACATGCGACCCCATAAAATCCCCATCAATGTAGCACATACATAACTCGAGGATGAAGACCATTACGCTTGTCCCAAAAAATATAACCAGCTGCTCGCTTTACCGTCAGAACCCCATCTATACGACCACCTACAACGCTGCTCGATCTATGTAAACTCTGTCGGCTCAAGAGCGATGATGCCATCTGCAAGATAGTTACATAGAAACGAGGATGAAATATTAGACGAGTATTATTGCTGTTGTTATTATTATTATTATTATTATTATTATTACTCTCATTATTATTATTATTATTGTTGTTGTTGTTGTTGTTCCATATAAATGAGATAAATATATATTTTATAACAAGGCAAGTTCATATAATATAAAAAAAATACAACAACAAACCCGAATATTAGTTAGGCTCTGAGTTCATACACCAACAATTATAAATGTTCAAAGCAATGCGAATTACAACTTCTAAAAGTGCTAGCAAATGACAACAAATGACTAATGGAAAAATCATCGTCATATCTAACATCAATGCCTGGAACCAGAACGTCCACCGCCTTGTGAGGAACTAGCCACATCTTGTGCACGGTATCGCTGTCTTGCATGTACTTGCACTACTACAGAAACAGCATACAAAGGCGGCATATTAACGGCGGTTCTGGGAAAACCGTCGTTAAATACTTTTTTACGGCGGTTTTCCAAAAACCGCCGTTAAATCTGTCATTTAACGGCGATTTTTATAAAACCGCCGTAAAATCGTACATTTTACGGCGTTTTTATGAAAACCGACGTTAAAACTGAACTAATTAACGGCGGTTTTTAAGACAGCGCCGTGAATTAACAAGTATTCACGGCGGTTCCTTAAAAACTGACGTTAATTAGTTCATACGTTAATTATTGCGGTAGATTTAACGTCGGTTCTATTAGAACCGCCATAAAAAAGATGACATTTAACGGCGGTTTCATAGGAACCGCCGTAGAATAGTAAGCTGCCATGTCATCGATCCTCGTCCTTATCAAGCAAAAGTTTTGGGCCGTTGATCCGTATCCGATCCGACGATCTGGATTAAATATTAAACTAAAATAAATATTAAATCAAAAAAACAATAAATATTAAAATAAAACCCTAATCCACTTTCACTCGTCTTATCTACCTCCGCCCTAATTTCACTTGTTTAGATTTTGGGATTCGGCGACCATATGGCGGAGGCGGGGCGGTGAACCAGCAGCGGCGGCTGTGGGATGGCGTATTGGAGATGACCATGGCCGCGCAAGAAAGGGGCACTGACCCGCTGAATTGAGACGGGGCGGTGAACCAGCAGCAGCGGCGACGGGGCGGTGAACCAGCAGCGAACTAATTTCCAGAAAATCCCGGAGCCCGAACCCGCACTAGATGAAGAGGGTGGCGCGCTTCGGGCCGACAGAGATATAAAGGACGATTATGAAATATTCGACTTAAGAATCATACACAGAAAAAACAGGTTTGTTATATATGCCATATCCGATTCTTTCTTCATTTCACGTATTTTATTTTATTCCTTTTAGATTCTGATTAAATTGTGAAGAATTAGAGGAAGTTGAGATTTAAAATCACTAAAAATACGTTGTTGTTTTTTTTCTTTTAAATTAAATGAGAAATCGGTTTATTCGAGATTGGTGATGAAGCCCAACGGTGAATTGCAGAGGTTGACCTGGATTTTGACAAGCGGGATCTGGAATTTATTCTGGTACGCTCCGAAGGACCAGTGCGACGATTACAGGGAGTGTGGGTTTACGGGATATGCGACACGAATGCGTCGCCGGCCTGCAAGTGCATGAAAGGGTTCGGGCCGAGAAACCCGCAGGCCTGGAGTTTGCGAGACGGGTCGGACGGGTGTTTCGCGAGAGATGGTTAGACTGCGACACAGACGGTTAGACTGCGACCGCGTATTGCACTAAAAGGTATAAAAAAAACTATTCATTATAACCGCATTTAATTCAACTGTATCGTTTCGTTCTATATGAAAAATGCACTATATCGAACCACAATCATGGGAGCAAATATGATTTTAGAAAATTAGGGAAAGGCTGTCTTATTGAACATTGTGATTAAGAAAAGTTGTTCCCATCGTTGTGTTATTTTATCATCTCTGTGTCTTTTTTACTACCTTGAATTCACTTCAAGGTCCTTTCATTAAGCCTAGTAATGAAAAAGCAACTATTAGTAATTCTTAGCTTGAACATTTTAAGTTGGCTGACATTATAAACCAACACATTAATAAAATAAAATAAAATAAAAAGGAATCCTAGAATATCATCTGCAGGCAATTACATTAAGACAAAGTGCAAATGAAAGGAAAATTCATTGCTTGAAGTTGAAATCTGCTGGATCATCGTTGTCGGGTCGGAGAAATTCAAGAGTTGCTCTGTTTTACCAGGAAGCATGCTAGAAAATCACCGGGGACAAGAAAAAACTGCAAGCAAAACAAATTAATCTTACGTCAAATTATGTTGAAAATTAATTAAAAATATTATTAATTAATTAGGTTGTATTAGTCAAATTTATGTACTTATTAATTTTTAACAAGAACTCTTAAATAATATTTAATTTGAAATGGAGTAAGTAATAAAATTATCTCAGATCCGCTTTATAGTAACAAAGTCTCAGAAACATACTCTATTGCCTAAAATTGTTTGTGTATTAATTACATGTGAAACTGAAGATCATAAGACAACTAATTACAGTGCTTGAAAGAATTTAATGGACTTGTAAGTTTTATCAGGCATTATCGTAAATAAATAATGCATTAACAACAATTATTAAGAAAAAAGTAAATAAATATTTGGGATACAATTATATAAATATGCCTATGTCCTTGCAGGTCATCACTCGACAATGTTTGGAGGCATTATCGTATCTGCATGGTTTGGGAATCGTCCATTGTGATCTAAAACCGGAAAATATCCTGATCAAAAGTTATCAAATATGTGAAATAAAGGTTATCAATCTCGGCAGCAGTTATCAACGGTTATGGTGATGGGCGCGGGCTTGAAGCTGGTGTTAAGATTTATTCCATGAGGGTGGACTCTGTACATTTAGAGGCGTGGAGCATGGAGAAATCCCGTCGTTGGCCCATTTGGGGCTTAATCCGAACGTGCCGATGGGGCAGGTATGAAATTGATTTTGATTTTAATTATAGTTTGGTTTATTAGTTTGGATTATGCAAAATAGTGGTGATGTTTTTATTATCAGCTCCGTGGTTAAGAATTGTGGGTTTTGGAGTGTTTTGATTTGGATTTACACGAATGTGGTTAAGAAATTTGGATTATTGTTGCATTTGTTATTTGCATTCTGTTTATATGTTATTTTGATGGTTTAATTGTATTGATTTGCTGTAGTTGGGATGGTAATTGTCTATAAGAAGTATTGATTTGCTGTAGTTGGGATGGTACTTGATTATGATATATATCATCTTGGATGGCTTATTTTTGTGTATATGGTTTCATTTATTTATTTTTTTTTAAAAATTTATGCTCGCATATTATTAAGTACTATTGTTGATAAAAACTTAAACATACGATGCTAATGTCAAGTACGGCTGATACGGCGGCTCTCGGGTTGAGATTTGTGATGTTTTACGCTATGGGTTTGGCAGATGTGGGGATTTCGAGAAGGGCGTTTCTCATGGCGTTGGAGTCTATTTGTCTCCGGCGAATTTTCCTATTGATAGGTAAATTTTAACATTGAATATGATTTATTATGTTCTTTTGGTATCGATTTAGATTATTGTTACCACAAACATCAATAGAACAGTAGATTTTCCWTTTTTTTTCTTCCTGGTTTTGAAGATCTATTTAATTTAACATTGACTTTCATATAAATAAGACTAAGTCTTTGTACAATTGGCCTTTTCGAATAAATTCATTTGAAATTCCTACAATCTGCCCAGCTTTTGTTTGATCCTATTATAATTTCTTTAATTTTCAATTTTGTACCATAACTTAAAAAAAATAAAAAAAAATTGCACGCTGACATGGAATTGCATCTATTTTGCATAAAATGGATTTCAGTATTTTCGTTTTAGGCACATAATTTTAATTAAGCTTGCATGTGGATTAAATGAACTATGTAAATGTTTTAAGGCTCTCTAAAAATTCTGAACTGTGGTTTATATTGTTTTAGAGTACGATAGGTCTAAGATTAGTTGAAAACTGCAGGTACATGAAACAGAGACTGACTTTGGATCAGGTGAATAGTGCAATTGGCGACATGGCAACATATGCGGAAGCAAATGCTCAACTTATCGCAGCACAAAGAAAAAAGGTTTTCTTTACTCGGCATTCATTTTTTCCCATCCCCATCCTTGAAACTTATCATGCTGATCCTTTTTCTTTTATATTTTTTCAAATGTGCAGTTGGCAGATAATAACTTGGACAAGGCTATGGTAAGAATATCCTCTCAATATCCTCTCAGACAAATTTACTTGTTCATAAAAAAAAATATCATTCTCTCAGAGAGATCTAATTTTTTTTCCTTTAAGTTCCCTCATAAGTGCGTAATGCTTCTTGAGAAAAATACCAACATTGCTGACCTGCCACGGACAATTAATTAATTAATTAATTATTATTATTATTATTATTATTATTATTATTATTATTATTATTATTATTATTATTTCCTGGTGGTAATATTTGCGATTGGTCAAGCTTCAGCAGGTTTGAAGCTTTGGTTATGGTTTAGCACCTTAATCTATTTAATGTTCTCAGTTTTCATCTTGAACTAAATATCTGTAATTCTGCTTGTACTGTATAGGGCAGGAAAGAGAGTTGGTTCATTCCTACTAAATTAGCTACGAATCTCTCCATTATCTTAGCAGATACATCATCATGAAAAGGATACTTATTTAGTAGTATGCTTAGTTTAATTAAGCTTCTTACATATTAGTTAGTGTTGAACTGTGTCATAGTCACATTGACAATTATGGATGGTATTGATGGAAATTCTTAATTATATTGGAGTATTAACTCTTAATTTTTTTGTTGAAATAATTAATATATTCAAAATGCACCTGCTTTCATTTCTTTTTTTTAAATTTTATACTACTTTCTAGAAGGTAGTTTTCAAAAACCGATGTAAAATATTCGTTTTGGAAAACAGACTTTTTAGAAGGTATTTTTAGAAACCGCCGTAAATGTACTGCATTCTACGGCAGTTTCAAAACCGCCGTAAAAACGCTGCATTCTACGGCGGTTCCAAAACCGCCGTTAAATGTCTTCCAGAACCGCCGTTAAATCCCACTTTTTACGGCGGTTTTTAAAAAACCGCCGTAAAATTTAACGGCGGTCGATACAAAGGCGGTTCAAAAACCGCCGTTAAAAATGAAAAGAAATCGCCTTTAAAAAGCCTTTCTGCCAGTAGTGTTGGGCTTGGGTCCATTTCGTTGGGGATTTCTACTACCCCTGAGTCGTCCAACTGTTCGCTGCCTCCTCGTGTGTGGATCGTGAACCAATTCAAAACTTGCCTCATTCCAGTCCTCCGCATCGGGCAACGGGTTCAAATGCCCTAGCAGAGTATGTGCGTAGGTACGCAGCAGTGCTGTAGTAATTCTGGACGTAAACACGAGGATCCGCTCTAAATTCGGTACACGCCTTTATTGCATGAGAGCACGGAATACCGCTGCTCACCCATCTACCACATGAGCATTCTGGCTCTTGACAAGGAAACTCGAAAGATTCGACTACGAGCTCCTCCGCCGACCTTCACACAGACTTCGGCCGTTTGTGTCGCCCAATTAAAGCCCCTAACATCGTAAGATGACCCTAATTGTTGTCTTTCTCTGAATAGGTTATATATCTTATCAGGCCAAAATTGCTGCATGTTATGGACTCTTGTCGCATCTTTCAAACGATCATAGAAATTTTGAACACTTCGAAGAAATGTGATTCGGACGATGGTAGTTATTGGGAGCCGTCTAGCACGCTTCATCACTCCATTGATGCACTCGGACATGTTGGTCGTGAGGATGCCACACCGTATGCCGCCGTCGTGGGATAATGTCCACTTGCTCTTATCAATGTCATCCAAGTACGCAAATGCATTCGGATCAAGCGCCTTAATCTATTCCATTATTCTGTGAAATACTGCAACCCTGGGTTCTGCTCCAGTTTTGAAACACATATCCTTCAATTTCACAGATTTGGCATGCGTGTTGAAATTAGAAGAGACATGTCGCAAACAAAAAACGTTAGAAGCGAATGCCGGAACTTGTTATAGTGCACTGAGTAGTCCGACATTCCGGTCAGATATAAGACAAACTCCTTCTATGTCGCGAACAATATATTTTGCAACCATGTAAAGGAACCAATGCCACGAGCTGTAACTCTCTGAATCAACAACTGTGTACGCTAGAGGTACAACTTGTTGGTTGACGTCAACTGTAACTGCCACCAGCAACGTGTTCTTGTACTTTCCAACCAAAAAGGTTCCATCAACACTGATCACCTTGCGACAATGTTTAAAAGCCTCGATACATGGTCGAAATGCCCAAAATACAAATTTTAACATGTGCACATCGGGTATGCCAGAAGGTTTGTGTCGCCACTCGACCACGGTCACCGGGTTGTACATCTGCAAGGCCTCCATGTATTTCGGTAAATATTGGACCGACTGCTCCCACGTCCCGTACACATTTTCACGAGCCCGCTTCAAACTTTGCCACGCCTTGTGATACGGCGCAAGGTAATCATATTCTTGTTTGACAGCCTGCTGGACATGTAAGGCGCTATATAACGGATCCTGCTCGACGTGGCTGGTAATGAGCATAGCAATCATATTTTTACACAAATTGGGGTGATCTTTACGTGTAAACGATGCGAGACATCTGTGCTCAGAACCCAATCTTGTGATTACCCAAGCACCCTTCCGTTTTTGAAAACTAGCGCGAAGCCACCATGCGCATTCGGATGATTCGTTCATATCTACATGATTCTTACCAAGTGAACTCGACATGCAAACAATTTTCCACATCACAGGATTGCTTTCTACCACTCTATACGAACACTTGGCGACGCGCACAGAGTAATCTTTGACAGCCCACATTAAATGTCTTTTATCTCTAAATATCATGCCTATTCTCAACACTCCTTCGTCTTTATTGTAGTACAAGTCCGGTTGAGGGACACCAATAGAATCAATAGGAACGTCATCGTATACGGTATCGAAAAATGGTATGTTCTTGTACAGTGTCGAGCCTCTATCCGCTCGTTTATGGGTTGTAGGGACAAGTTCATTCAAGGTAGGTTCAAAAGGATCTTCATCTGGTACGCTACCCCCCAACTGAAAGAATTTCTCGTCAGTTTCATGACCATCATCATCTAGTTCGTCTAAACCATTTTCGAAATCGCTTCCTTCATCTGATCCGAAACAATCGGCGGGGTAGTCCGGGATCACCGGTGGGGGATGATGCTCGGTGGATTCTACATTTGCATATCCACTCTCGTCTCGTAGAATCGATGCATACATGTCATATTCATTGCCAGAAGACATATTCGCCATATGTGCGCTTACTTCTAAAAATATAAATAAATTCATATATTCACATTATAAATAATTTCTTATAAATTCAAATATTCACATAATTAGTCATTTCTCACAAAATAAATCATATCAAATATTCACATAATTGATAATTACATCACAAACAAATAAATTCAAATTTTCACATAATTGAATAATTTCTCACAATATTAATAAAATCACATATTCCCATAATTCATAGTTTTTTCACAAGCAATTAAATAGAAGGTAACAATTGAAGGTTAATATTTTCCATAATCAATTTACAAGAACAATTCACAAAAAAAGATTAACAATTTGCATAAAAAATAACAATTTCAATAAACAATTAACAAAACAATTCACAAAGAAACTTAATAAATTTTCGTAAATATTCATAACTAAAATTTCGTAAATATTCACAAGCAATTAAATAGAAGTTAATAATTTAAGGTCAATATTTTTCATAATCAATTTCCATGAACAATTCACAAAAAAAAAATTACAATTTCCATAAACAATTAAAAAAAAAACTAACAATTTCCCAATCAATTAACAATTAACAAAAAATTCACAAACAAACCACATAAATATTCATAACTAAAACTCAAAAACATCTACATTTAAAATAATACAAACTAAAAATAAATCTAACTACAATTTATTCAAATTAAAAATAACAATAAACCCAATAACAATAACAATATAATACCTAAATACTAAAACTAACRACTAATTACACAATATATTAAATTAAATTAAGAAAAATTAAAACTTACCCGTGAGGAGAGAAATGGCCGCCTGCTGCTGCCCTCTATTGCTGTTGCTGGTAAGAAAAAAAGGGTGTGCGCGTGTGTTGGGCGTTTTAGGCTTATATGCGCCTTTTTTTTTGTTTGTTTTTTGCAAAAAAGCCCCGGGACGCCATTCTCAAAGGCGTCCCGACCCCGAGTTTTTTTTTTTTTTTTTTTGGTAAATTCTACCGGGACGCTATTGCCAAAAGCGTTCCGACCCCCCGTGTAATTTTTTTTTTTTCATTTTGGCCCCAAAAATTTTGGGGGAGGAAAATTGGGTCCGGGACGCTTTTGGCAATAGCGTCCCGGTGGGCGGGACGCTTTTGGCAACCGCGTCCCGCCAGATTTTTTCAAAACTTTTCGAAAGTAACATATTTTTTTAATTCTGATTTAAATTTATATTATATATTTAATTAAACCCTCATCATCTGTGGTCCTTTATTTTTGCATTTCTTTGTTAACAGCTTTTATCAAACAAAATACAAGATACTTCTATATGTCATTTAATCTATTTTGAGACCAGTAGTATACCTGATAACTCTACTATTTTTTTTTTTTTTGATTGACTTGATTAGAATATAATTTTGATGGCATAAAATTGTGGAGTTTTTTTTTAAATTGTAAATAGGAATAAACTTGGGTCTATTTTTACTTAAATTTATATATATAATTTAAAACTTAAGTCCATTTCCAAGCCAACTAAACAAAAAATGACCTTAAGTATTGGAGATGGTGTGAGCATCAATCCAATGGACAATGTTAAGTTGCCACAAAAAATGAAGTCTTAGTCACTAAGCATGGGAATTAGTAGATACCTATTAGTAGCTAATTAACCCTGCACTAAGAAGAAATTTGATTGTTGTTAAGCGAATCTAAATTGCTTGTCAAACATATGTTAGCTATTTCGGGCCCTAGTGGCATCTTTAGGTTTATTTATTTATTTTATCCTCTTTATGTTTTTATTTTTCAAAGTTGTGTTTATCTATAATTGGATTGACTCTTCACACAATAAATCATGCCAAGCCAAGTGATAATATTCTGTGATTTTATATGGAGGCTATATTGTCATTTACAAAGGATTTCATATAGGTAACAGGATGCTCTTTTTTTTTTTTTAACACAAATATCAAGTTGTTGAAGGGTTAAGTTATCAATTTTTAAAACCAATGACTTTTTATCACCCCTATTAATGTAAAATTCTCTTAATTTAGGTATCTATTTTGTATGCTTTGTTTGGTAAATAAAAAATTTTGATACTTCGTTTGCTTATATGTCATCCGAGCCTAATATTGACCTAATTTAATACTTTTCTTTTTATTGTATCTTACCTTATTTAATTCTTTTATTATATCTTTACTTATTCAATATTTTTCTTTAATTCTCTTAATATAAAAATATAAATAAGTCATATATAATTAATAGATAAGATTTAAATTAGTTATTTTAATTAAAAGAAAAATTAGATATGAAATAATTTTAATTAAAAAAAGCTTTATTTACTTAGGAGTTGTATGCAGGCACAAGAGTTCTCTGCTAACTCAACCTCTTCTACCAAAATAATTAAATAAGTTTTATTGAAAATAGAATTTAAAATAATTTTATTTTTGAAGTTTCAAATATTCTATATAGGTAAAGAGTTATTTAAAATAATATAAGTATGTAACTAAATATTAGTAATGTATTCAATTTAAATATAAAAATATTAAATTATATATTAATAATTAATAAACATTGATTAGACACGAGTACAATGCGACACGGGTTGAGAGTATGACATCTTTTGAATATCTCAAAGTATATAACTAATACTTATTAACGAATTTATTCTAAACATTAATATATAAAATCACTTAATAATAATAATTAATAAAATAGATATTAGATACGGGTTTAGAATGTGGCGCATTGAATTTTTGTAAGTATATAATTAAGATTATTAATGAATTTAATTTAAACATCAAATACAAAATTATTTAATATTTATAATAATTAATAAATAGCTTAGACATGTACAAGGTACGGGTTGAGAATACATTATTTTAATTTTTTATTTTAAATCTAAAATTCAGTAATTATCATAAATTTTCTTTATATTTATCTTTTGATAAGTCCTGTATAATACACTGGTGTTAAATAGGTATATACTAATGCGAAGTCCTCCTAATTTATGTGTCTGCTTCGTATGCTTCGCTTGGATAATAAAGTTTTTTTGTTGATCTGTTTGCTTATGTGTCATTCGAGCCTACTATATACCTAACTTATTATATTTAGCCTAACTTTAATAGTTTTCTTTTATTATATTTGTCTAATTCAATAATCTTCTTTTATACTCCCAATATCAAAAATATAAATAAGACATATATAATTACTATAAAAGAAATCTAAATAAATTATTTTAATTAAAAGACAAATTCTATATGAAATAATTTTAATTACAAAAAAAAAACTTATTTATGAAAATAGTTAAATAAATTATATTTATAATAAAAGTTGAAATAATTTATTTTTAAAAGTTTTAATATTCTGTATAGGTAAATTATGATATGTTTGCAATAATTGGAGTATGTAACTTAATATTCGTAATGAATTCAATCTAATTATTAAAAAATAAAATTATATAATAATAATTAATATTTATTAGACAATGATACAATGCGAGAAGGTTTGATAGTATGCCACTTTTTTAGTTTTTCAAAGTATGTAACTATACTTATTAACAAAATTAATCTAAACGTAAAAATATAAAATGAGTTAATAATAATTAATTAATATAGATTAGAGGCGGGTTGAAAATATGACATCTTTTGAATCTTTATAAGTATGTAAATATAATTATTATCGAATTTACTCTAAATATTAGAATATAATATTAATTAATAATTAAAATAATTAATAAATTGAATTGGGGACGGTTGAGACATTCTTTCAAACTTTTATTTTAAATTTAAAACTTTTTAATTTTCACAAATACTTTTTATATTTTTTTTTTATAAATTCCGTGTAATACACGAGTGTTAAACTAATATATTACTAAGAGAAAATTACATAAAATACTAATTTATCTTTTCCTTTTACGCTATTGCGACATGTTGGAAAATTTTATAATTATATCTGATTTTTTGTTATAAAAACTTTTACACTATTATGACATGTTGGAAAATCTTATAATTATATATCTGATTTTTCATTATTTTTATAACGGTACTTTTATTTTGTGTGTGTGTTTTATAATTGCGACCTCATATCAATCTCACACTTCACCCCACCCCCTTCATTTACAATTTATAGAACGATTTGTTGTCAGCGGGACTGATTTGTTACCAATTTAAATACAACTTTGAATTTGAATTATTTTTAGTTTATGAATAATAATATAGTTTAACTTTTTTTTTTTGCGTCAGTTACATTGGCAATTTCCTTTGTATTTTTTTTTAAATTTTTTTGTTGTGATCATATTTTTAAATGTTTTGATTCGTAAGCATATTTTTGTAACTTTTATTTTAGAAATAGGTATTTTTGTGTATTATCTCCTAGTTTAATATCCATGTTTTACACGCGATTTATTAAATAGATAAATACAAAATATATTTGTGATAATTAAAAAAATTTAAATTTAAAATAAAAAATTCAAAGAATATATTCTAACTCGTGCCATGTACATTTCTAATCTATTATTAACTGTTATAATTATTAAATAATTTTTTATTTTAATATTTATATTAAATTTGTTAATAATTTTATTTACATACTATTTTTTTTAAAGATGCCACATTTTAAATCTGTTGTTAATCTCTATTAATTAATATTATTATTAAATTATTTTACATTTAATTTTAAATTAAACTCGTTAATAATTATTAGTTACGTACTTTGAAAAACTCAAAAGATAACATACTCCAACTAGTGTCGTGTTGTACCAGTTTCTAATTAATAATAATAATAATAATACTAATAATTATTATTATTATATACTTTTATATTTTTATATTTATATTGAATTCATTACTAATATTTAGTAACTATTTATATTATTATAGAAGATTTAAAATTCCAAATATAAAACTATTTTAACTTTTATTATAAATACAATATATTTAATTATTTTAATTATGATTTTTTTAATTAATTATTTCATATGTGATTTGCCTTTAAATTAAGAATAATTAATTTAAATTTTTTCTACTAATTATATATAACTTATTTACATATTTATATTATGAGAATAAAAGGAAAGTATTGAATTAAATAAAAGAGTAATACTGAATGATGTAAAATATAATAAAATGAAAAGATTAAACTAGGCAAAATATAATTAATGAAAATATTAAATTAGGTAAATATTAGGCTCGGACGACACATAAGCAATTGAAACACCATAATTTTTTATTTGTCAAACGAAGTATACAAAGCAAATACATATATTAAAAAAATCTTTACATTAATGTATGGAGATGATTATTAAATGAACAAATATTAGATGGGCCGATATCCAAGAGAGTCCACTACTTGTGTTGGTCCATTATCAACTCTCTCAATTTCTCATATATCCACTTAATTCTATATAAATCCTTTGTAAAAGAAAAAAGTAAACCCATTATTATATATCATCTTATAGGAAATGACTGCGCTATTTTGAGGCACCATTCTCAACATTTTTACATTTATATTCAATGATATCTTTCACTATTTTCACTTCTCATTTCCTAAAATAATCTAATAATTATGATTAAATAGAAAATGATTTAGTCACATCAACGTATAATTTCCTAATTTTATATTTATTATAAGATTTTACGATAAGGTGAGTAAATTAGTTTTTAATTAATTAATAAATGAGGGACAATCCTATATTATTATTATTAACTATAAAACTCGAGTATTTCACGTAGCAAAAGTTTCAGGACTACAAGTAATTGGTCCAAGATTGTTTAGTTAGTATTTTGAGAAATGTTCCCACAGAATTCTTTTCTCAATCACTGATAAACAATACTTTCACGTTTATTAAGACAGCCCAACCCAAATTCACAATCATTTGGTTAATAGGCCCATTTTCAAATTACCAAAACCCACTTTATTGGCCCAACCAATGTCTGGCCAGGTCTGGGCTAAAGATTCTTAGGCCCAACAGTAACAAGACAATTTGGCCCAGTCATTATTATTTTAAACTTAGAAACAGGTTGGGCCATGAAAGTGGCACCCCAAAGATATTTGGCCTGATACAATCCGAATTTAAAATCATCAACTTTTTGCGATTTTCGTTAGGAGCGGTCGTGGACGACTATATGTTTTTAACCCGAACTGCTAAAATCGGCCGTCAATTGGTCCACGGATTGGGGTATCTTATCTTCTCGATCCATTTTAATTAACCTATATTTCATAAATAAAAATAGAATACAAAAAATTATTAAATATTACTAAATTATCATTACTATAAATATCTCAAAATTTTAAACTTAAATTATATCATCAAACCTTTATTTCCCAACAACCAAAAATACAAAAACTAAATAAATTAAAGATGAATAAGAGTAAGTGGTTAATTGCAGTATTAGTGGATAAATATGTAAGATTTTGAAATAGTCTTGCAATGGATCAGGTCAAGTACTCATCGATTCGCAATATGCTGAATTGTGAACCGGTCCCCTATATTCGGTACCAAACCCAATATTTTTTAGCGATTCGATTACCTTATTATTTCAATACAATACGGATCGTTTTTCACTGATTTTATGATCTTTCAGGAAGAATTCTAGTTTTCATACTACGGAATCGTTTTATAATTACTTCATTATTAAATCTTTAGCATGTACTATTTTTTTTTTTACCCGTGCGATGCACGGGGCAGAAAGTTAAATATAGAAATTCAAGTTGTGTTAATATTATTTTATTTATTATTTAATATGTGAATAAATAAATAAATATCTACGATAGAGATCGAGAGAAATAACTAAAAGATTCACACTTGATAAATTATAGATCGAAACCACACTACGTACATGAACATTAAGTTCATACGTTCGTGAATACTTCTTTATACACCACATTATTGGTCACGTTCGATCCCGAATCGTCATCACCACAAACTAATATCTTCAATCCCTTTCGATGGGTGACACGCGACACGACAACATATAACTGACCGTGACTGAACACGGGATTCTTCAGATAAAGGCCGACGTTCGAGAGCGATTGACCCTGACTCTTATTTATTGTCATGGCATATGAAATCATGAGCGGGAATTGCCTTCTTTGAAATTTGAAAGGTATCCTAACGTCGGAAGGCGTTAGATTCATCCGGGGAAGCAACACTTTTTCTCCCGCCTTTGCACCGATTAGAATTTTGCATTCAAGGACGTGAGTGGAGAGTCTCGTAACAACCAATCTCGTCCCATTGCACAATCCCATTGAATGGTCTATGTTCCTCAACAACATAACAGGCGTACCCACCTTCAGATGCAGCTCGTGATTGGGCACCCCAAAACACTTTATACCATTCAAGAATTCGGGCGTGTGCAAATCACTCAAAAAATCACTCCCACCGTCGGATTTGCAGGCACTGTCCGAACTCAGATAGGTGTACCCCTCGCTCGAGTTCAAAGTGTTCATGTACTCATTGACAGAGTGCACAACATCGAGAGTCGGGGCCAATATGCCCCTATCCTTCAGGAACATCGGGTCATCAATAGAGTCCCTAAATACCGGATATGTATCCTCAACAATAGCCGCAATGGGGTCGCCCGAATATCGGAGGAGGATATCATCAGAAATTTCTATTGCAGCACAACCGTCATTCGGTCCTCCTATCTTTCCATCTCCAATGCTGGCAATCCAATCGGAGAACTCCTCCAACTCAGCACGTTCTTGTCCATCACCAATACTCCGGAGCCTCATGTTCTGAGTAAGTCTCAACACAGTGCAGTGCCTCCACATGCTGGACGCATTGATAGCCGCATTGACTATGTCCTGCCGGCTGCCCTTGGGGACAATGAGCAATATCTGACGAAAGTCTCCACCAAATACAACGGTCTTCCCACCAAACGGCCTGTGCCTGTTGGCCGAATCTACATCCTCCATTATATCCTGCAAGCTCTTCTCAACAGCCTCGAAGCAATGCTTGTGCATCATCGGAGCCTCGTCCCATATTATGAGTTTGCAACGAATCACCAACTCCGCAAGCGGGGTGCCTTTTTTAATATTACAATCCGACCCTTCGTGCGGATTCAGAGGGATACCAAACCGAGAGTGCGCGGTCCTTCCACCAGGCAAAAGCAGAGAAGCTATGCCGCTCGATGCCACATTCAGCACAATATGACCCTCAGACCTCAGCCTAGCGGACAGAGTTCTCCACAGTTACGTTTTTCCCGTACCTCCATAGCCATACACGAAGAACATAGCACCACCATCGGACTCAACCCCACTCATTATCCTGGAGTACACACCCTTCTGCTCACTCGTCATTTTCGAGAGAAGTTCGGCATGCTCAGCGAACAACGCCTTACGATCATAGTTCAACTCATCCTGGATCAATCTACTGCGACCAACACTGCTACCATCGTTCTCCGRAAACGGCATGGAATCATAATCGCGCAGGCTCTTCTCCTGACGTCTCAGTAATTTCTCAATCTCTACCAAAGCTAAATCCTTGACTTGAGACTCGCTCAGATTCAGTTCTGCCAAGTAACAACACACGTTTAGGTCATAGCACACTCAAACACAATAACCATAACTAACAGAGTACATTTATTGAATTATAATCACGATTCATTATGCTGCACCACGTGCACATACCTGGATTCTGAAAAATCCGACGTTGCCTGTAGAGCACATCCTCCGACAGAAACTGCCAACTCTTGTCCCAAACTTCCTCGGGCCTAGCAAGAGTATCAGCCGACAACAGCGACACAAAAAGACGCCTGAGAGATTGAGCGGAGGCCCACTCACTTGCTTCGGCGATGCCATCAATGTACTCCCTATCGTCCTCCAACAAAACACGTGCATAACATGCCTCACGGTACGACGCATGCTGAACACCATCGTGCTTCCTATAGTCTGCATAGCAAGTAGCTCCGCGGACAACAGTAAGCAAGCACCTCAGGTAGTAATTATCCCCACAGCCTGGGGGAACGTAATACAACCTACCAACACACGGAACTTGTTTCCTGGGCCTCCACTTCCTCTCAGACCTGTCCCATACAAACTCRGAGGGTGCATCTGCATACGTCAGAAGTCTCGCCTGAGGATATTTCTTATTCGCCTCCATCCATTCAAGGAACATGCTCTCCTTAACTGTTTTTTATTCAGCACATCCTCAATATCCTCGTCCTCTTCATAAACAACGCTCTGTTCGTTCTCCAGATGGAAGCTGAGACGCGTGACCGGAGGGTACTTATACTGCAGTTCGAAACCCAACAATCTCCAGGCCGCCTCACACGAAGAAATATACCTGCAGTCGTAGTACATGTTCACTTCGTCAACGGGTTCGTCAGAATCACCATAGTCAGTTCTATGATAGAAAGCTGCGGTCACACGATCGTGTCCCTTGTTGACGTACTTGAACAAATACTTGATAGACCTCGATTGGTTGCACCACTCCACATTGATGTGTGCACCGTATTTCATCAACAGTCTACGATTATGAGGGACAACATATCTGTTGTCCAGGGGGACACCACCCTTTTCCAGCGTTCTCCCATTATCCCTACGCCTGTACTGCGGATAACTCTCATCGTCAATCAACGTAGCCTCCATGTACTGCTTTGGGAAATGCTTCGTGCACTGCCCCTCAACCATGCACCGGGAGTTTTTCTTTACAACACCGCACGGTCCGTGCATCATGTGTCTTTTCACGACTTCATAGTATGTGGGGTCGGAGGCCTCATTGGGTATTTCGGCCGAAATTATCCTATCTATATCCACAGGAGTCGGATACTTGGCTTCTTTCACCAGGAACAACAATATGTGAGCATGCGGCAACCCACGCTTCTGAAACTCTATCGTGTACACAACTGCACGCATTTTAAAGAAAAATAAACACATATTATAATGGACAGTTTAAAGATAAACACGGATATATACTAATAAACAACACGGTAATAGACAAAGGTAATCTTCTACTCACTTRCAACGGCCTTCCCGAATATTTCGTTCTGGCGAAGATCTTCTATCAGCTCGTCCAACTTCGCCTTAAAAATTCTACAGATGATGTCCGGCCTATCCTCGGTTCTAAGATTACGTGCATCTAAGAAACGAACAATCTCTGGCCAACTTGGGTTGCACGTGAAYGTTATGAACAAATTYGGATAACCAAACTTGCRGCATATGGCCATCGCATCTTGATAGTTTTGTATCATGAAGCGGGCTCCACCRGTAAAGCTAGATGGCAATATAATACRCTTGCCCCGAGCAGACGGATCAGCATCACCGCGCATGACAGCATCAGCCAAACCCCTGTACATCTCACACCGAAGTTTCTTCTGATTAAATCGAATATACTTTAATCGAGCCRTCTCGACCATGGTGTACGCATCCACGACAAATTGCTGAAATAATCATCTGGACGAAAGAATAGTAGAGGGCTCGTCCCCCCTCTCGTGAAGCCTGAATGCAAAGTATTCACGGGCACTGATATACTTCYGTCCCTTCTCGGTTTTCTTCTTTCTCTCCGTAAACGGAATYCTCTCCGTGTAACCCTCCTCCCCATAAGGTAACAAAAGAGGATACTGCAAGGCCAAATACGATCCATTCAGCTCATTTATCCTGCGCAAGGAACCACTGCGGGATTCAACCACTATGTCCCTATCCCCCAGAGCTGAATCAAACTCACCGACAACCAACACGGCAACTTCATCGCAAGTGGGCAGATTGCGTGTACGTTCATCCCTGTTATTGGTCCTCTTGCCAACGAGACGCACCCGAACATCGGTATGACCGCACTCCTGTATCTTATCCTTCGCCATTCTGAACGTCTTCACAAGTTCATTATGGTCGTCCAACATTTACTTCAGCCCGTCGACAATCTCTTCACGCAGGTTATTAGCCAATCTTACTTGCCTACGTCACAACACGATTGACACAAAAGACGTTTCATTAAATATAAGCCATGTTGTAAACAATATCAAGACCTTCACAATCAGAAAATTATTATAATTATTATTGACGCAACAAACCTCACTGAATTCATCCGGTGAGAAACCTCGTGTTCCGTATCATACACATAAAGCTGTGCAAACTTAGGGGTTCCACCATTTTCCGGCAATAGACCACCAATCAGGTGGTAGTTCTGACCGTGTATTCTAAAAACGGGGGGACCGCCTCCTTTATTTACATCGTTGTCAATCTTCCCCCCCATGGACGTAAAACAGAACATACTGTTATACGATCTAATATTATCCTGAAAGTGTTTGCTTGCACTGTTGGTTCCGTGCAACAGTTCACGAAGAAACGCAGGCGGATCCATCAATCGAGGGAGGTCAATGATGCCGTGACTACAACAACCATTGTAGTCTGGATTCGCTGCGTTACCATGGGACATCGACCTCTCCTCGTACCAAAACATCGCACCA
>BMAC01000808.1:207608-220497 GCA_014905375.1 Phtheirospermum japonicum | reverse complement strand
AACATATGGCATATCTTTTAATCAATATCAATATATTTAACAAAACCGTGTACCTTAAAATAAGCTAAAAAATCTAACTTAATCTGATATATTCGGATATTTTAATAACCTTAATTCAATCTGATTTTGATTTATTGTATTTACATTTTACAGGATTCTAATTTTGCAAGAGAAACGGGTTGAAATTACTACCGACTTTACACAGCAGGCACGCAAATCATTATATAATTGGGCACATATATTTATTTATTTCCCTGCTTTATTTTTTCTCCTTCCTTAGTTGTGGCCTGTAATTAATTTATTTTATTTGCTCTCTTGCTTTTTCATTTTCTTATTTATTTGGGGCCTGTAAATTATTTATTTAATTTTTTTCCTCGATTGTTTTTTTTCATTCAGTATAGACAATCGTGAATTTATAAATCAGCCGAATCATAATTAAAAGTATCAAACAATATTTATAACAAACTGGAAATATTAACATATGACAATATACAATTTTTATGGGTATAAATTAAAGTCATTAAAAAAAAAGTGAAAATTCTGTTTCTGCAAATCCGAAATTGTACGGCCACACAGAAATAAGACGGGAATTCAAATTGTGCTGAAAAGTCAACAATGATATTTAAATAAAAAAAAAAAATAGTTGAAAAGTCAAAAAAAGTGAAAATTTTGTTTCCTAATTTATAGGTGCAAATCTGAAATTCACGGCCAAACATAAATAATAAGACGTTAATTCAAATTGTGCAGAAAAGTCAACAATGACGGCTGGAATATTTAAATTAAAAAAAAAAGTTGAAAAGTCAACAAAAGTGGCTTTTGCGCCAAAAAAGTTTCCCTTTGGGGAAAGAAAACAGTTTTGGCGGGAGACAAAACAATTGCCTCAAATAGAAAACATTATTATTATATATATATAGATATCTCTCTAATCTTTCCATAGCAAAAAGTCGCCCATTCAATTAAATAATTTATCATTCGCAAAGCTTATAAACGAATGACATAACTTAAACTCGGTAATTGAACCTTAATTGGATTAGATAATTTTAACTTTTTAAATTTCAATTTTTTTAAAATACATTTAATGTGATTCTGTTGCGACTGTGCAGAAGTACACGACAAAATAAGGAAATTTCTGGAAAATAAAATACTCTTCCTCCCCTCATTCTGTTACATCTCTCTTTTTATAAGGTGTTTCTTATCATTATACGTGGCATAACAAATTAATTCACGGAATATACTTGGCTAAATATCTAGGCTTTGTCCTTGCATGGATTCCTCTTCTTGGGCCTCCTTATCCTTCCCTTTTATGGTTGACCCATTTAGCATAACATCACCCTCCCCTGGAAGAAAAAACTTGTCCTCAAGGTTGAAATGTGGATAAATTCACGAAATTCATGTTCATCCACCCAAGTAGCCTCTTCGCGAGGAAGATGAAGCCAATGCACCAATAATTGGCGGCATGAATATTGCTGATATAGAACTGTCCTCGACGCCATAATTTCCAAAGGCTCTAACTGAGGTAGCAACGGATAAGGCAGAATTGTGCTTGGCTTCGTAGATTAAGGATCAAACCCGTGAGCCTTTTTGAGCAAAGCTACGTAGAATACATTATGAATACAGGCTGTATCAGGCAAACTCAGTCTATAGGCCACCTCACCGATGCGTTGTAAAACTTGAAATGGCCCAAAAATATCTGCGACCTGATTTTTTAATTTCTATGCCCACGAACCGTAACTTGACGATATGACTACAACTTAACAAATACCCAGTCTCCCACATCGTAATTCTTCTCGGAATGGTGTTTATCGACCCGCGTTGCCATTCGTGCTTGAGCTCATTGGAGGTTGAGCTTTAGTTGGGATAAAACCTGATCTCTTTGCTTCAACTCTTGATCCAATGAAGCATTCAGAGACGAATACAGTACGTAAGAGATTAGTGAAGGTGGGTCTCGGCCATTAATTTCCAAGAAAGAAGTCATGCTTGCAGCCGTATGGAAGCGGTGTTGTACCAATACTCAGCCCAAGCAAGGTATTTAACCCATAGGTTTGGTGTATCCATCACAAAGCTCCTCAAATACATTTCCAACGTGCGATTGAGACTCTCAGTCTGACCATCTGTTTGAGGATGGTACGCAGTTGAGAAATTTAGTGTTGTACCATGTAGTTAAAACAAATCCTTCCAAGATGAGCTCAGGAATAATTTGTCTCTATCACTAACCATAGAACGAGGAACCCCATGCAATTTCACGACACTATTGAAAAATACCTCAGCTACCTCCCCACTTGTTGCTTTAGCCGCCAATGGGAAAAAATGTGCATATTTACTTAACCAATCTACCACTACTAAAATCTCAGAATATCCCTTTGAAGGGGGTAGTCCAGTGATAAAATCAAGGGAAATATCCTCCCAAATTTGAGCGGGAATTGGCAATGGCTGAAGAACCCTGCCGGAGCCAGTGTAGAAGTTTTTACCTGTTGACATATTAGACCCTTGTCAATATATTAGCGCACATCCTTGCGCATCCCAGACCAATAAAAGTTGGTAGCAAGGCATTGGAGAGTACGCAAGAAATCTGCATGACCACCGAGGGTTGAGCTATGAAATTCCTGAAGTACCAACTGTTTTAATGAATCCGGAACAAGCAACAGATGCTTAAAATAAATTACTCCATCTACCACAATGTAGGCAATGAAATCTGTTGGGTGATCTAGAACGTTGCGTTTGAGTTGGATCATATCTGGACCAGTTTCATGGGCCATTTGAAGTTGCTGTAAAAATGGAACTTGAACAGTAACTAAGGTTTGCAATGAACCAACCAGTGGGTTGCGAGAGAGAGCATCAACCAAAACATTGTCGCGGTCTGGTTGTTAACTATTGAAAAATCAAAGCCAAGAAGCTTGGTGAGCCATTTTTGCTGGTCCAGAGTATGAATTGTTTGATCCATCAGCGCTTTCAGGCTGACTTGGTCCGTTTGAATGACAAAATGACAGCCCAATAAATATTGATGCCACTTAACCGCGACTTCCATTATAGCAAACATTTCTCTATAATAGGTCGATGCACTTCGCGCTCATGGACATAATTTTTTACTAAAATAAGCGATAGGTCGATTATCTTGTAAAAGGGCTGCACCAATTCCAAAGCTCGAGGTATCAGTTTCAAGAACAAACGGCTTATCAAAATCTGGTAAAACCAATATGAGGGCTGAAACCAAAGCACGATGCAAGGAATGAAAAGCATCCTGAGTCGCGACACTCCATTTGAAATTATTTGCTTTGAGCAAGCCAGTGAGAGGTGCAGCTAATGAGGCGTACCCTTGGATAAATCACCGATAATACCCACTAAGGCCTAGGAACCCACGTAATTGTTTATTTGATTTTGAAATAGGCCACTCCAACACAACTTGAACTTTATGAGGATCCATAGCAACTCCCACATCTGAAATCACATGCCCCAAATAATCAACCTGATGTTGTGCAAAAACACATTTAGAGAGTCTCACATTAAATTGGTGCTCTTTTAGAACCTGCAACACCACTTCCAGCTGAGCCAAATGTTCCACAAAATCCTTACTATACACAAGAATGTCATCAAAAAAATGAGCACAAATTTTCGTAAGAAGGGCCGAAAAACATCATTCATTATAGATTAAAACGTTGCAGGTGCCTCCGTTAGACCGAATGGCATGACTAAAAATTCATAGTGCCCATCATGTGTGAAAAATGCCGTCTTAAAGATATCTTCATCGCGTACCCGAATTTGGTGATAACTGGAACGAAGGTCTAACTTGGAAAAATAACGATCACCATGTATCTCATCAAGCAATTCATCCACCATTGGAATTGGAAAATTATCCTTCACCGTGATGTCATTTAAAGCACGATAATCCGTGCAAAACTGCTAAGTGCCATCTTTCTTCTTAACCAATAAAATTGGAGAAGAAAATGGACTAGTGCTCGGACGGATGAGACCAGTTTCGAGCATTTCTTGTACCACTCGCTCTATCTCTGAATTTTAAAAATGAGGATATCTGTATGGTTTAACATTTACAGGCATTGTGTTCGGATGCAAATGAATTGCGTGATCACGAGAACGAACTGAAGGCAGTGCTTGCGGTGTAGCAAAAACCTATCCAATAGTGATTGAACATCAACATCATTAGTCCCGGAGGGAAAAGGAGCACCCGAGCGAACTACAGTTAAGATGAAAAAAGTCATAACAGAGTCATTATGTACCATACGCTGGAGACTGTTAAACTGACATGTAGACACTAAGAGAATATCTTCGCCTTTTAACATAATATCCGAATCATTGACCTTGAAGGTCATTGTGAGGTCTGCGTAATTTTGAACCACTGGACCCAAGGTGGCTAACCACGACACACCAAAAACAATGTCAGAACCTTCAAAGGGGAGAACATACAAATCAGTCTTAATCGAATGGCCTTGGATCATAATTCTTGCATCACGGATGCAACCACCACATAATAACTTCTCTCCATTGCCGACCGCCACGCAAATTGGTTAATAGGCTCAATCGACAATTTAAGAAACTGGGCAACTTGTGTTTTCACAAAGTTGTGCGTGCTACCACCATCAACCAACACGCACACACTATGTCCAGCGACGATTCTATGAAAATGCAATGTAGCCGGGAATGGGTTCCAAACATCGCATGCTATGAAAATTCTGGAGGAGAATCTATCTCCCCTGATTGTAGGAAGTTGCCAATGGAGAACTCAACATGGATTCATCAGATTCATCATCCCCAATAACCATAAAGAATTGGGGTTGAGTTTTGCACCGGTGTCCAGGAGTATACAACTCATCGCAATAATAGCATAATCCGTTTTCTCATCGAGTAGCCATTTCTTTGAAAGTGATACGACGAGTGGGAGGAGAAAGTGGAGTTATGGATTGCGTGGGTAGACAATGGGGCAAAGTTATCATGGGCGGTGCAGAAGAGTTGGGCGGGGGCATTTGTGAGGGAACATATGGTAATTGGGATATAGGTGAACTAGTTGGTTTGTGTGTGTAAGAGAGAGGATGACCGGGAGCGGTTTTGTGTCCATGGACAGAGAAAGTGGACTTGGACCGATGGACAAATTGGCGTTGATCGTAATATATAGATTTATAGATACGGACATAGACATAGCTTGGATAAGTGAAGTGAGTCGAGCCGCACACACCTCTACTTGAACATCGCTCCGTCACCCTGAAACGAAACAACTCAAAAGAAACCTAGGGGGTATCCCAACTGTGCGCATTGAGAGGGCCTCAAATTGAGCAATATAATGGTCCACGGTGGATGTTTGCATCAACTTAGATAGCATCCCTTGAACATCTTCAAGTTTCGATGGCCCAAAATGCATTTCCAAAGCCCGAATAAATTTCTCCCAATTCACTACCTGACGATTAAGAATAACGCGCGACCCTCCATGTAGAAGGAGCTAATCATAATCTTTTGATCCTCTGGAGTCTAGTAATACGCGAAGAAATGCTCTACTTTAAATACCCAACCCAAAGGATCATCACCATTAAAATGCGTAAAATCTAGCTTTAGAGAACAATTCAGCGAAGGAACCCAAGATCCCATCTGGATAAATGGATAACTAATGCTGGAAGGACCAGCAGACTAAGATAGTGATGAAGAAGGACCATATTATAAGGAATAAATCAATCACCCGATATTTCTGGACTAATTTCTTTTAATGTAATTACTTGAAAATATTTGTTGTATCTTTCCATATCTTGTACTTTGATTATTTCTTGTAATCCCCTCTATAATAGAGGTGCAATTCGATCAATAATATTCATTCAATTCCAAAATTACACTTCCTATATGGTATCACGAGGGGTTCCGACCTAAACCTGTCATTCCTAATTTCCTACGTGCATCTCTCCTCCCTTCTCCATGACAAACACGACCGAGTTTACTACAACCACCGCCCCACCTCTTGTTCCCATCACATCACATCATCACCTGCCGATCAAGTTGACGCAAATGAATTATTCTTCGTGGAGGGCACATCTCATTGCCGTCCTGACCAGTCATGATTTACTTGAATACATCAATGGTTCTTTCAAGAAACCATCCCTTCTGCCCGATGGATCCAACGCTACGGAAGTTACTCACTGGATCCGTCAAGATAACCTCCTCTTGGCCGCCATATTCAGCTCTCTCTCGCCGAATATATTGCCGCTTATTTCATTCGCTTCCTCGTCATCTGTGGCGTGGGATATCCTCACTCGAATCTGTGAGGGTCTTTCTCGTACCCGTGTTAATCAATTGAAGAGAAAAATTTATTGTGTGGAGAGCAAGGATCACTCGATCACTCAATAACTTCACTATGTGAAAGCCAAAGCCGATGAATTGACCTTGATTGATGAACCCGTGAGCATTGATGATCTCATATTTTTGTGATCAACGGTTTGGGTCCAGAGTATGCCACAATCGTTGGCCCAATCCGTACTCGGGAGACTCCTCTGCGGTACGAGGAACTGCACGACCTCCTCTTTACCCATGAACAAACGATCAAATCACAGAAGGCTTCTCAGCGCCAACTTCTGTCCACTGCCAATGCAGTGTCCCACCACAGCTCGCATCATCATGGACGAGGTTTGAACCGTGACGGTCTCCGTGGGGGCAGTAACTCCATCGCCCACCTCAGAATTCTAGTATCCAGTTTGCGCATGGCCAGCCCTCGGGCTTATCCCAGGCTCGCGGCAGTTACACCTCTGGCCGAAATAATCTATCAGGTATCTTCAATTCCAATGGTCGTTCCTCTATCATTTGTCATTTGTGTGTCTATATCGGTCATGCTGCACCTACTTGTTGTCGTGTTCCAATTACTACAAATTATGTTGCCCCGACTCCCTTAACTCCCAGTAATCCGTGGTTAGTGGACTCCGGGGCTTCCCATAATCTCACTTCCAAACTCAGTAATTTGTCCATTCACTCGGAATATGATGGAATGGACGAAGTTCATATTGCCAATGGCTCGGGTCTCCCCATTACTAATACCCGTAAATCTAAACTAAACTTTCCTGCACACTCTTTTGTTCTAAATGACGTATTATGCGTGCCTACGACAAAACAGAATTTTCTTTCGATCAGTAAACTCACGTCTGCTAATAACGTTTCCATGGAATTCTTTCCGTCTTATTATGTTATCAAGGATCTAGCCACGGGGGCACGACTTCTTAAAGGCTCTAGTCAGGATGGTGCTCGTTTGATTCCACCAGCTTTGTGTGTTTCAAATAATAAAGTTTCTACTTTTGTTGGAGTTCGGGCTTCTCCACCTCGTTGGCATGCTCGACTCGCGCACCCATCTGTGGATACGAGCTCTTTAGTTATTAGCACTTTTAATTTACCAGTTTTGAATAAGTCCCCTATTTTGGGCAATACTTGTGTTTCTTGCCAACTGAGCAAGTTGCATCGTTTACCGTTTAGTACATCTTCATTTCATGCTTTGCATCCTTTGCACTATATCTATGCCGATGTATGGGGTCCTGTCCCTGTCACCTCTTTGGATGGTTCTAAGTATTCCTTGTTGATTATGGACTTATTTACTCACTACTTTTGGGTTTATCCATTGAATGCAAAGTCTCAGGTTGCTTCTATTTTTCTGCAATTCCGCTTACTTTTGGAAAAATAATTTGGACACTCGATTAAAAACTTATTTTCATACAATGGTGGTGAATTTCTTGCTCAGTAGTATTACTTGGTTAATTGTGGAATCTATTGGCTTACCACTGCGCCTCATACTCCTCAACAGAATGGGTTAGTTGAGTGCCAAAATCGCCATTATTAGAAGTGAGTCATGCAATCTTACATTTCGCCTCTCTCCCACCGTCCTATTGGTCTTTTGCGGTTCAAATTGCTGTGTACTTAATTAACCGCATGCCCACATCTCTGTTGTCCAAGAGGATCCCGTTTCAATTACTTTTGGGCTCCGTGCCAAATTATGCCAAACTCCGAGTCTTTGGCTACATTTGCTTTCCATGGTTACGACCTTATCTTCAGAGGAAACTCACCACGCCTTCTCTAACTTGTGTATTTGTGGGTTATTCAACTACACAAAATGCTTATAAATGCCTTGATCCTCAGTCTGGCCGTATTTATCTTTCTTGTCATGTGCAGTTTCTTGAGGACTCTTTTCCTAGTTTCTCGCCTAGTGTGCGGTTGCCACCTCCTGAGCCGCCTGTTCCTCTCACCCTTTCGGTCTTGCCTCCTCAGCAGCCTCGGCAGTCACCAACACCTGTGGCTCCTCCTCCACCGTCACTCGACTGTCCAGTCGATGCAGCTCCGGCACTGACCTCGCTGGATCCATATAGTCTTTCAGAGTCGGCTCCTTTAGAATCTGCTCCACCATCCGCCCCCCAGCTGATCTTCACCGCACTTATCCCATGCGCACATGGGGTCTCAATAATATACACAAGCCGAAACGCTTCTTCACTGCAACTAAGCATCCACTGCCTTCTGATATCGAGCCATCCACTGTGGCTCAGGCTCTTGCTAATCCACTCTGGCATTTGGCTATAGCTGAGGAGTTTACTGCTCTTCAACGCTTGGGCACCTAGAATCTGGTGCCCCCTCCTCCTGGTGGTAACATTATTAGGTGTAAGTGGGTTTTCCGCATCAAGCGCAAACCTGACGGCTCCGTTGATAAGTACAAAGCTCACCTGGTTTCAAAGGGTTTTCATCAAGGACCCGAAGTTGATTTTCATGAGACCTTTAGCCCTGTTGTTAAGCCTGTAATGATTCGCACTATTTTCACTCTTGCTCTTCAGTTGAATTGGCCGCTGCGCCAGCTTGATGTCAGCAACGCCTTCTTGCATGGCAAGTTGGGTGTTCTTGTGTATATGCATCAGACCTCGGCTTCAAGGACGCTACTGCCCACTCTCATGTGTGCCTGCTCCGCTGCACTTTGTATGGCTTTCGACAGGCACCTCGGGCTTGGTACAATGATGTTATGAATTTGGGAGTGAAAAGGCTAGAAGACGAAATCGGGTGGAGGAGGAACCCTAAATTAGAACAAGGGGATAAAAATGCTAACTTTGGGATGGGTTGTGAACAAGAAGGAGGAAAGCGGAAATCGGGTGAGAAATTGGGCCAGCATACGGGCGTGGGTTGGACTGTGGATCAACCAATTAGTAACCTTGTTGCTGGGCCGAATTAATTAATGGGCTGAGGGGTATTGGGCTTATTAATTCTTTGTTATTGGGTTCTATTTAATTGATAGGTTGAAGGTCCAATTTATTAGATATTTTATGGGTATTTTAGTAATTACAATCAAGTGGTCCAACCACAAACGCTGTATGTAAGCCAATGGAACAGTACGAATGAACTAAGCAGTTACATGATATTTCTCTATCCCCTTCTAATTCTCTCTCTCTGCATTTCATCTACTTTCTCCCCAAGCTTCTATTCATCTTCCAATTTACATGCCACAATTCTATTAAATTAATTACAGAAAATTACAAATAAATTTACAATCCAGTCTACCCATAACAATTGGCACCAGAGCAGACGATCCTCGGTATGGCAGAAATTACTCTATTCGAAGATCTCCAGGAAGCTCAAAAATGCCTCGATCAAGTGCTGCAAACTGAATCCCAGAAACGAGAGGCCAAAGAGCTGAAACTGCAGGAACAGATTACAGATATTAACTCAGAAACACAAGCCCAGATCTCAAACATCATATCAGCTATACATGAACAAACACAGAACCTGACCAGTAAGCTGAAGCACCTCACTACTACCTTAGCCACCCTCCAGATGCAGATCTTGAGTCCAGACAGAGGAAAAACCCAAAGTGATGGAGAATCCATTTTGGGCAAACCCGTATCTACTCCTGTAACAGAAACAGGGACCGGATCAAACACAACAACAAGGATGAAACCACAGATTGAATATGCAGGTAATCACACCACAAACCCATTACCAAAAATTGATTTCCCCCATTTTTATGGAACATAATCCAGATCTTGGATGCTAAAAGTGTAATGGTTATTTAAGTTGGTACCCTTCATGAATGATGCACAGAGGGTTACATTGGCTGCTATGCATTTTGAAGGGAAAGCAGCTCAGTGGTACCAAAACTTTAGAATTAATCAGGGTGAATTATCTTGGGCACAATTTTTAGACATCATTTCAGACAGGTTTGAACAACTCAAGGAAACTAAAATCATTGCAGAATTTAATAAACTCAAACACACAGGGTCCTACATGGACTATGTGGAAAAGTTTGAGGAGCTCAAGGCATGTATGTTGATGATTAATCAGGGGTATTCAGAAGAGTATTTTATAGCCAGTTTTGTCAGTGGTTTATCTAAAGATGTACAACCTTTCATTACAATGTTTGAACCTACCACACTGCAGCAGGCAATAGATTTGGGCAGAAATCGGCTAATTACCTTAGATGCTATCACAAAGAAATTGAAGGGGAACACCAGATATGCCAGTTTACCAAACCCTAAGAGTACAGACTCTTCAACATATAGGGAAACAACTATTAACCACAACCAAAGACCTCCTACCAAACTTCTAACCTCAAGTGAGATGGCTTCTAGGAGAGAGAGAGAGGGCTGTGTTACAATTGTGATGAAAAATTCATACCAGGCCACAGATGCAAGAACAGAATTAGCTACATGATTATGACTGAAGAGGAAGAACTAACTTACTTACAATCTGAAGATGGGGGTTACACTGATTCCCCAGATATCATGGATGAAGTGCAGATGTCTGTCAATGCCATTTCAGGGGAGGATGAGGTTACCACTATGAGAGTGTGTGGACAACAAAAGGAGCAAAAACTACATATAATCATTGATTCAGGTAGCACCCTGAGTCTCATTCAAGAAAGAACTGCCAAACAGTTGGGTTGCCAACTTAGTTCAGCTAAACCCTTGCTTGTGAAAGTGGCTAATGGCCAAAAAATGGTGAGTAGTCAGTGTGTGAAGGACTTCAGTTGGGAAATGCAAGGACACCAGTTCACCTACTCCTTGAGGGTGCTACAAGATGAAGGATGTGACCTCATTTTAGGAGGGGATTGGCTCAAGTCTTGTACCCCTATTGAATTAGACTATGCCAAGATGGTTTTTACAGTTTCTCTCAAGGGTAAGAGGGTAAGGATTCAGGCTATTACATCTACAACAGACTGCAGGTTCATTTCTGGCCATTCCTTATACAAATTGATGCATGAGGAGCATTGTACTCAAGTTGAGGAGGTATATTGGGTAACCATAGCAAAGGCAGAACACTGGAAAACTAATAAGGACATAGATATTTTGCTAAAAAAATACTGTGATGTTTTTGAGGAACCCAAAGGGCTACCACCAGGAAGGGGAATTGAGCACCAGATTCTTTCGAAACCAGAAAGCACTCCCAAGCACCAATACCCCTACAAGACTACTCATGATCACAAGGAGGCTATTGAGCAACTGATCAAAGAGATGTTAGAGGTAGGGATTATTCAGGATAGCAGAAGCCCTTTTGCATCACCAGTGATTTTAGTGAAGAAAAAGGATGCCACCTGGAGGTTGTGTGTTGACTATAGGTACTTGAATGGACTCACAGTCAAACATGATTACCCTATACCAGTGATTGATGAACTGTTGGATGAGTTATATGGGGTAAGGTACTTCTCAAAGATAGACTTGAGGAGTGGCTATTTCTAGATCCTAATGAAACCTGAACACAGATTCCTAACTACTTTTAGTACCCACAATGGTCACTATGAATTCCTGGTCATGCCATTTTGGCTGTGTAATGACCTAGCTACTTTTCAGTCACTCATGAACAAGGTCTTCAGGGAACAGCTAAGAAGAAGTGTTCTGGTATTCTTTGATGACATCTTGGTATACAGTAAGAGTTGGGAAGAACGTTAGGAACAATTGGAGGAGGTACTACTATTACTGAGATAGAACAAGCTGTATGCTAAGGCTAGCAAGTGCAGTTTTAGGAAAACAGAGGTGGAGTACCTAGGGTATATCATCTCCCAGGAAGGGGTGTCCATTGATCCACATAAAATAACCAACATGGTTCATTGGCCCATTCCCAATACACTGAAACAACTCAGAGGTTTCCTAGGGTTAACTGGGTACTATAGAAGATTTGTCAAGGGATATGGGGTTATGATTAGACCATTGATTGAACTCCTAAAGAAGGACCAATTTAAATAACCAAGAGGCACAATCAACTTTTGAAAGATTAAACAAGCCATGACTACAACCCCTGTTCTAGCTCTGCCTGGTTTTTCAAAGAAATTCATATTGGAGACTGATGCAAATGGAAAAGGAATAGGGGCAGTGTTAATGCAAGAAGGAAGACCACTGGCTTTCTTGAGAAAGGTTCTATGCCCAAAGAATCAGGCACTCTCTGTCTATGAAAGAGAGTTCCTTGCAGTTCTCATAGCTGTGGCAAGTGGAAACATTATTTTTATGGAGGTAAGTTTGTAATTAAGACTGATCAACAAGCACTCAAATACCTGTTGGATCAGAAGGTGATGACACCAACCCAACAAAAATGGATGACCAAATTACTGGGGTTGGATTATGAGATACAATATAAAAAAAGGGTAAAGAACAAGGCAGCTGATGCCTTGTCTAGGAGAGGACCAGATGAGGAAATTTGCAGTACTATCACTACACTAGTTTCAGAATGAATGAAGGAAGTTATCCAGGGCTATACTGGTGATGAATTTTTCCAGAAAATAAAAGAGGCTACGATCCTAGATCCTACTGTATTTCCTGATTTTACCATGCTGGGGGATTTGATCAAGTACAAGGGCAAGTTATGTGTGGGAAATGAACACAACCTTAAGAAGGTAATTCTGACTAGACACTTACATGAGAGCCAAAAGGGTATTCTATTGGCCAAAGATGAAGGG
>BMAC01000808.1:188532-207492 GCA_014905375.1 Phtheirospermum japonicum | reverse complement strand
TGGATTTATTGTAAAATGGGTAAAGGAGTGTGAGGTTTGCCAAAGGCGTAAATCAAACCATGGAGAGTATCCTGGATTACTACATCCACTCCCTATTCCTGAACAGGCATGGAGCCATATAACTATGGAATTTATTGAGGGCTTACCAAAATCACAAGGGAAGGATGTTATCCTAGTGGTGGTAGACATGCTTACTAAGTATGCACATTTTACTACTTTATCTCATCCATTTACTGCTTTACAGTGGCAAACCTATTCCTTGACACTACCTATAAACTGCATGGGTTACCAAAACACATAGTTTCAGACAGGGACAATGTTTTTACCAGTACCTTTTGGAAGGAGTTATTTAAACTAATGGGGGTACAGTTGAACATGTCAACTGTATATCACCCCCAATCTGATGGGCAAACTGAAAGGGTAAACCAATGTCTAGAGAACTACCTTAGGTGCATGGTGCATCACAATCCAAAAAAGTGGGTAAAATGGTTAAGCCTGACTGAATTTTGGTACAACACAAACTACCATACAGGGTTAAAGGCTACACCTTTTGAGGCACTATATGGATACACTCCACCTGTAGGGTCTATAGGATAGTATGCTTGCAGTGAAAATGAGGATGCTAGGAAACTAGTAATGCAGAGAGAAACAATAAGGCAAATAATCAAGGAAAATCTGACACAAGCACAACAAAGGATGTAGATGTATACAAATAAACACATGCAAGAACGAAAATTTGAAATTGGGGATAAGGTCTTTTTGAAATTACAACCTTTCAGAAAAAACTCGGTTGCACTCAGGTGAAATCTCAAATTATCAGCTAAGTACTATGGTCCTTTTATAGTTATAGAAAAGATAGGGCAAGTTTCTTACCGACTAGATCTGCCGGAAGGATCGTGCATCCATCCAGTTTTTCACGTTTCATTCTTTAAACCGAAGATAGGTCTCGGCACCTCCGCCGCTCCGGATATGCCCGCAACCACCTCCAAGGGGGGTTTCTTAATTGAGCCAACCACCGTTCTAGATACACGAACCATCAAACGAAATGGGGTCGACGTGGAATAGGTTCTGGTTCAATGGTTGAATGCTGCACCTCAGGAAGCCACGTGGGAAGATCTGAAATTCATGCGAAGGAAATTTCCCAAATTTGATCCTTGGGGTCAAGGATCTGTTGATGAGGGGTGTATTGTTATGAATTTGGGAGTGAAAAGGCTAGAAGGCGAAATCGGGTGGAGGAGGAACCCTAAATTAGAACAAGGGGATAAAAATGCTAACTTTGGGACGGGTTGTGAACAAGAAGGAGGAAAGAGGAAACCGGGTGAGAAATCGGGCAAGCATATGGGCATGGGTCGGACTGTGGATCAACTAATTAGTAACCTTGTTGCTGGGCCGAATTAATTAATGGGCTGAGGGTAATTGGGCTTATTAATTCTTTGTTATTGGGTTCTATTTAATTGATAGGTTGAAGGCCCAATTTATTAGATATTTTATGGGTATTTTAGTAATTACAATCAAGTGGTCCAACCACAAATGCTATATGTAAGCCAATGGAACAGTACGAATGAACTAAGCAGTTACATGATATTTCTCTATCCCCTTCTAATTCTCTCTCTCTGCATTTCATCTACTTTTTCCCCAAGTTTCTATTCATCTTCCAATTTACAGGCCGCAATTCTATCAAATTAATTACAGAAAATTACAAATAAATTTACAATCCAGTCTACCCATAAAAATGCTCTTAGCTCATCCCTGTTGTCCTTTGGGTTTTTTCAATCCAGGGTGGATTCTTCGCTGCTCATATATAATAAGGGTGGTGTCCGTGTATTTGTATTCACCTATGTTGTAGACCTCATCATTACCGGGTCTTGTACCAATATTGTTACCACTATTAAGACACATCTAATGAAGTCCTTTTTGGTAAAGGACCTCAGCCCCCTGACCTACTTTCTTGGAGTTGAGGTTGCCCGTTGCAAGGAGGGGTGTTTTACATGTAATTTTTGTGTTTTTCCTATTATTTTTAGTCATTTTTGAGTCGTTTATTCTAGTTCTTAGGTCATTTTCTTATTTATTTACTTATAGTCTTAAAGTGTACGAAGTGTGAGGTGTTTGTGCTATTTTTGGGTTTTTAAGTTTGAATTCTTGTTTTGTAGGTGGCTAAAAGGACTATATTCACTCGGCGGACGTTTTGGACTGGAAAATGAGAAATTCGAGCCGAAAGCATCAGGATCGACTCAAAAGCTCCAAATCGACTGGTCATGGATCGACAGAAAGCCTCGAAATCGACTGCAAAACAGTAGCTCCCCCGTTTTGGCAGAGCAGTCGATCGACTGCTCCTCAGTCGATCGACTGAGCAGTCGATCTACACCCCCTGCAGTCGATCGACTACAACGCTGAGGGCTGCGGGATTTTTGGTGTTTTTGATAATTTCGCCCCTACAAACAACTATATAAAGCCCACACCTTGCACCATTGAAGAAATAACTCCCTTCCCAACCCTAACTTGGGTTTGGGGATCAAATTTCAATCAAGCTCTTGGATAATCTTCTCTCTTAGATTTTAGATTCAATTTCAAGCTTTGATGTAATTTCTTTTCCTAGTTTTAGATTTACTTTCATGCTTGGCCTTGTTTGTAAGCCTAAGAAGAATCCAAATACTCCTTTGGATTGTTACTTTGATTGCAATTACATTCAATCTTTGTTTCATTTCTTAATTCAAGTAAGTTTCCTTTCAATTTCATGTTTTATGCTTTATTTCCATGCTTTGTTCTTCATTTCCATGCTTATTTTTCATGTTATGCTTTTTACCCTAGCACCTTGATTTCTTGTTAGATCTTAAGAATTGGATATGGAATCTAGATAAGTGACACATCTAGATCATAGATCGAGTCTTAGATCGTCTTGATTTCAAGTCTTTCCTATGCTTTATTTGCAATTTTATTTTCATGCATAGTTTTAGATTGAATCTTAGATCTAGGCTTCGTTGCTTGTTATTTTCCGTAAAGTTTTAAACTTTCATGTCAATTTCCATTGCTCTTTCCATTCGTGCTTTCAATTTTTGTTTATTTGCATTATTTAGTATTTTATGCGTAGTTGTACCTTGTGCTTGCATGCTTGTACTTGGTGAAACATTGCATTTTCTTGCTTATTTTCATTAATTGCTTGCATTTTCATTGAAGGCATACGACCGAGGCATTCTACCCACTTGTTATTTCGATTTTTAGGATAGTTTAGCTAGTTTACTTGCTTTATTTTCATTTTCATTCACTTTTCCAAGCTTGAAACACATAGATTCTCTCAATCGAATTGAATTCCAATAATACCGAGCCAAGAGCCCGTTGATTTATTTCAACACCACGAAAGACTACATTTCAAGGGGCTCTTCTTATCCTAACATAAGTATAAATTGGATCTTCTTCGATGATTCAAACTCGATGGCGCTAAGCCAGTCTCCACTCCAATGTCCTTAAAGCCATCTTCCCTATCTGGTTCTTCTGATGCTACTGACTATTGTAGTGCTACTGGCGGTCTTCAATACCTCACTCTCACTCGTCCTGACATCGCCTTTATAGTGAACAAGCCGCCCCAACATACGACATCTCCACTTGCCTCTCATTGGGACGCCGTTATACGCCTATTTCAGTATCTGAAGGCAAATTTGCATCATGGTCTTCTCCTCTGGCGTTCTTCTTCCCTCAACATTACCGCCTTCTCCGACTCTGATTTTGGTGGTGATCTTGTTGATGGAAATTCCACCTCGACTTACATTGTATTCTTCGGTTCGACTCCTATCTCTTGGCGATCGAGAAGCAATGTGGGGTTGCTCGCTCATCCACCGAGGCGGAGTATAGAGCCTTAGCCACCACTGCCTCGGAGGTTTGTTGGCTCCATCATCTCTTTGCCGACCTTGGTCTTCATTCGCCTTCAATGCCGCGCATTCTTTGTGACAATATGGGCACCACTCGTCTGGCTCCTAACTCGGTTCAACATTCTCGGATGAAATATATTGCAATTGATCTTCATTTTGTCCGCGATCTTGCCTTTAAGGGTCGTGTTGCAGTCTCTTATGTCAACACTCAAGATCAATTAGCGGATCTGTTGACGAAGCCCTTGGACCATGCTCTTCGTTCCAAACTCTCCGTCGTCGACAGCACGTCGATTTTACGGGGGCGTATAAGGAATAAATCAATCACCTAATATCTCTCTGATATTTCCGGACTAATTTTTGTTAATGTAATTACTTGAAAATATTTGTTGTACTTTCTATATCTTGTACTTTGATTATTTTTTGTAATCCCCTCTATAATAGAGGTACAGTTCGATCAATAATATTCATTCAATTCCAAAATTACACTTCCTATACATATGAGGTGGCGTGACCATGGTTGGCGGCCAACGCAGCTACCATCAGAGGTAGCGGAGGTAACGACGGACCCGATCCCACAGGGAAACCTATCATTGGATGAAGACTCGTTGAGAAAGAAAATGGAATAGGGGTATGGGGAACACCCAATGGAGAGATTGGTGATGAAATACTGTGAGATATAGCCAAGGGAACGGTCGGAGATGAAGTTGCGGCAGAGTGAGATGGGGGTTCCGCGCGTGAAAGTGACGCTCCAGCTTACCGTCCAGATCTGAGAGCTTAGCAATAATATCAGATAACGATTGCTTTTGTGCAGCTAGTTGCTCCGAGTGAATGGTCGACACATCATGAATATTTTTGACAGTATCGTCCAATATCTTAAGTCGCGTCCCGTCAGCTATGGATACAGACAAGCTCAATGAAAGTACCAATTTGTTACGATTGTGCACAAGTAAACGACAAAATAAAGAAATTTCTGGAAAATAAAGTACTCTTCCTCCCCCCAACTTTGTTACATCTCCATCTTTATAAGGTGGTTCTTATCATTATACGTGGCAAAACAATTAATTCACAAAGTATATTCGGCTAAATATCTAGGCTTTGTTCTTGCACGAATTATTCTTCTTGGGCCTAATGTATTAGCTTGGAACTCCTTATTCTTCCCTTCTATGGTTGGCCCATTTAGCATAACAGATTCAACCAAATTTAATACGGTCACCCTATGTAGATTTGTCCTTGTGTCGTGGCTAGGGACTTTTGTATAGATTGTGGAAAAGTTCTAGAAAGCTCCTTACTAAATGTCGAAATATCATGGAGAATTTCAAAGAGTGTTTCCAAATCAAATCTATCTCCACCTCCCATTCATTGATTCAGTAGGTAGATTCATTTAATAGTGGTAGGATTTAGTATAAATTGTTAAGGTTTAAAAATAATTTGGGTGCAATAAATGTTTTTTTTTAAAACAAAATTTGTTCATACCAACAGTAACACAAAATATTATATGAAAAAATATGTCCAATTTTAACCTAGTATCCATCGAATGAGTTGGAATTAGTCGTTAGAAAAAAGAAAAGGAGGGTAAGAAATATAAACAATAATAACAAATCAATTATATCAATAAATAAATTTTACTTATGTGTAAAAATAGTTATATGTAAAAATAGTTATACCGTAAAACTTTAATGTAGTATATTAGTATAAAACTTTAATGCAGTATATTAGTACAAGCATAGTTATGGTATATTGGTACAAGCATAGTTTACAAGAGAAAATAAAATAATAATAATAATTTTTTTTCAATCAACTATCAACTAATTATAAAATATAGTGATAATGTAATTTTTTTACTAACAAGAAATTTTAATCCTAATAAAAGAATTTAAGAGTTAGTTAAATTTTTTTATCAAAATATTATAAAAGATATCAACTCTTTCGATCCACGGTCCATTTAATCAAGTTGTGAATCGTGGGTGGTGTTTGGTATTATGGGTGATTTGTATGTGGAAGGATTGCTAAATAAGTACAGCATATTTCCCTTATAAAGAAAAAAAAGGTTTGCTGCATTTTATGCCACTGGGCCCAATTACTACGGGCCCAATACAGTTAACTAAAAAAAACTCATGTAGATAGCCCGAAGTCATGGGTCGAAATAAACTGTATATTGAATTGAAATAAAACTCTTCCAAGCGAATTATGCTTTCATTTGCCTTTCTATCAAGTTCAACTAAACCGAACCAACATTAATGCAAATATTGACCTACAATGAAAAAGAACCACTAATATTTTCGGTTTTACAGCATAAAAATATTTATTTATTTTTTTCATACATGAGTATTTATCAAAAAGATTTTTAATTAGGAGTCGTGTTGAACCCTAAGCATGTTTCAACTTGAAGCAATAATGGCTATTTATAATATCCTGGGGGCTATATAATTATATGCACGATGAAAATTGTGTGAATTTATCTGATGTGATCAATGCCACTCCTCTATGATAGAGGAAAGGATGGCTAAAAATAAAATATTTCATTTCAAGTGATTATTTTGAGTTTCTTTTGAGATTGACCTAATGTTGGGTGCAAAAAGGCGTAGCGTGCAGAAGATTTTTGTATTTTTTATTTTCGATTATTTTTTTTATAGAATAAGAATAAAATACTACAAGAAGAAGCTGGTTTTTGTCGAGACCTGCATTTGTTTTCTTTTGTGTTTGACGCGTTAACCGTTTCAAAATCAAATACTTTTTTTTAAAATATTTAATAAAATAAAGAAAACAGCTGTTTGACTTTGACCTTTGATCATGTGGTGACACAGTGAGATCAAAATCAGTTTTTTTTTCTTCTTAAATTAAGCAAAATGGATCTGAGGGATGATGGCCGCAATCATCGGGCTGGGTGTTCAAACTTCTAGACGGTGTTGACTGTTGAGAGGTCAACCTTTCTCGGTCAATCTTGGTTTTGTTTTGTGTTTTGTTAAATTTTATCCTTTTACATTTGTTCTTTTTTGTTAGTCGGCATGTTTGAGAATATTACCGTAAAAGTTTATTTACTCTCGATATTAAATATTATGTGCATATATTTCTTTTCCCAAAACTTTTTATCATATCCTTAATGATCATTATTAAAACATGTACTCCTATGAACTACTTTTTCCGTATTCGTTCTTTTAGACTTGTGCACGAAAATTAAGGAATTAACGTTAATAGCTATACTAACCTTATAAAAATATTATTTTCTTTTGTTCCCAATAGTTGAAAGCGTCGAACAACTATTATTTTGAACCAATTTTATTGTTTACTAAAACAATAAATATTATAAATTAGAGGGCCAAACAATTCTATACAAGTAATTGGTTAAATAAACTATCAACAATCACTTATTCGTTAGTTATTAATTAAAATAACAAATATCATGAATGAGAGGGATCAAACAACGAAACTAAGTTATCACCTATACATTATCTGATAATTGTCAATCAAGAATATAATATTTTAAACTTAGAAGTGCTCAAAATTTGTGCGCATACTGTAGTTTGTCACATAGGACATGCATATTAAGATGGCATGGAGATTGATGTTTACTAAAATTTGATGATATAAGTAATTAAATAGATGGTTAGAATATAATTCGTTGGTTTTGGTGTACCGATTAAAAGTCAAACAAATTGTCAGGCTTTGGCATATAATTTTGATCGAGGAGAAAATATTTGTTCCCTGCAATATACATTTTTTTTTTTCAATCCATGCAATATTTTCACGTGCCGAGATAAATATTTACTGCTTTAAATATAAATAAAAGAAGTCCCTAACGCCTTTTCAATCTATTCATTTTCCTTCTCTCCTTTTTGGCCCCCTCTTATTTCTTGCTCCATCCTTCACGAATTATATATATATTCTAGAATGGAAAAAAAAAAATCGTCTCAAAATAAATGTTGTTTCGCCCCAAACTTAAATAAATACTGAAAATGACAAAACAAAAAAAAAGATAATTAAGAAAATAGAAAAAGATATCCCTCCGTGGCACAAAAATAGTTTAGTATTTCATTTTCGTCTGTCCCACAAAGGTAGTCCAGTTACTACATTTGATATATCATTAATTTTTAATTTCCACATGTACCCTTAATTAATATTCTTAAAATACTACTAGTTTTCTACATAATAAATTGAAAATTGATAGTAATTACAATGTAAAACCTTACTATTCCAATAATAAACATACTAATTCCAACACTGATTTCTATAAGTATTAATTGACATTAATAAATTAGAGAAAGGTATAATTAGAAAACACTAACTAAATTAATGAATTAACTATATAAACTACTCGTTTTTTAAAATTGTGCGAAATCAACGCAAAACTATCATTTTGGGAATGAGGGATATTAGTGATTGTATCGAGATATGATTGGTGATCCTCCTCAATCTTAGCGATTGTATCGTATCTTTTTCTTTTATTTTCCTTATTGTAAATATTTGGTGTATCTCTAGATTTCTTTTGTATCTTGTATAAGTAGGACTCCTTTTGTACTTATTTTTTCTCAAGGCAAATAAAGTTTTCCTTCTCTCATGGTATCAGCCAAACAGTGATATCCAAAACCTAACCCTAACCCTACCCTCAAAACCGCCGGTTCTCTCCCCTCTTCCTCACGTCGCTCACATGGCCCCCTCTTCGGACAAACTGCCGTTCGCGATGTTGCTCCATATGGTCACCGTGAAGTTGTCATCTTCTAACTTCCTCCTATGGAAGACGCAACTCACCTCGATCCTGGACTGCCAAAACTATACCTGCTTCGTGGATGGTTCGAAATCGGCGCCCTCTCCTCTCATTCGCGACGCTGCCGGCAAGGATGTCATCAATCCTGAATTTGACGATTGGCGATCCACTGATCAATTGCTACGGACGCTCCTCCTCTCCTCCCTCACGGAAGAAGCCATGTCACACGTCTTGGGGTGCTCGACTTCTCGATCAGTTTGGTTAGCGCTCGATTCGGCATATCAACACTCCTCCAAGTCCCGTGAATTGCGTCTCAAAGACGACCTTCAATCGATGAAAAAAGGTACACGGTCAGTTTCTGATTATGGTGCAAACTTTCGAAACCTATGTGATCAATTATCTGCGATCGGTCGACCCGTTGATGAGACGGACAAATCACATTAGTTTTTGCGTGGTTTGGGTCCGGATTACTCAGTGTTTTCAGCAGTTTATATGGCACAACAGTCCCTGCCTTCTCTCTCGGACTTACAGGCCCGTGCCGAGGCCTTTGCTTTGTTTCAGGATTCGATCGCGCCCTCCTCTGTGGCGTCTCCTGCCTTTGTCGCACAGTCCCAGCATCCGCCCTCTTCTGGCCGTGGTTCGCACTCCTCTCAGGCGAACCATGGTGGTCAGGTCGTTTCTCGACGTCCGCCTCCTCCCTCTAATGGTTGCGGTCAAAAGCACCAAGCGAAGTTTCGGCGCAAGCCGAGATGTCAATTGTGCCGTACCGAGGGTCACTATGCAGATGGTTGCCCCCAGTTCTCCTTCACTCCTCGCTCGTCTTCGGCTCATCTGGTGGACGCTTTTCAGGCGGGGTGTTCTCTTGGTCAATCGTCGTCGTCTGATTGGTACGTCGACACATGAGCTTCTGCCCACATGACTTCTTCAACTGATGCCCTCTCTGATGCTCAGTCTTACTCAGGTGACGGTCGTGTCATTGTTAGTAATGGTGCCGAACTTCCTATCTCTCATACTGTCTCACTTCGTTTATCTAAATATGTGAATTTGTTGGATGTTCTTGTTGTGCCGCATATTACGAAGAATTTGTTATCGATTAGCAAACTGACTTCCGATTATCCTCTTGATGTGGTTTTTTCTGATCGTTCATTTTTTATTCAGAATCGCAAAACCAGGGTTCCCGTCGCCATGGGTCGGCGTGAGAATGGTCTTTATGTACTTGAACGTGGTCAGACTGCTTTTGTTGCTGCGTTGCGGAATAATAAATTACGAGCCTCTTTTGAACTTTGGCACCGTCGTCTTAGGCATGTCCAATTCGACACTATTACTTTATTAAATAAACTTGGTCATTTGAGTGTTACTTCTTTATTGCCAAAACCTTTGCTTTGTACACCTTGTCAATTAGCCAAGAGTAAACGATTGTCTTTTACGCTTAATACTAAACGTGCTTCCAGAGTATTAGACTTAATTCATTGTGATTTGTGGGGTCCAGCACCTGTTGTTGCCTCTTCTGGTTTTCGATATTATGTTGTATTCGTCGATGACTACTCTAGATTCTCTTGGTTTTATCCACTGGCTGCTAAATCGAATTTCTATGGCACTCTAGTTCGATTTCTTGCACTTGTCGAAAATCAGTTTGAACGTACTGTGAAGGTTTTCCAAAGCGATGGTGGCACTGAGTTCACTAACCACTCTGTGAAAACTTTATTTCAGCATAAGGGTATTCATCACTCTATGTCATGTCCTTACACACCTGCGCAAAACGGGCGTGCAGAGAGAAAACACCGCCATATCACTGAAACAGGATTGACCATGCTGTTTCACTCACGGGCTCCTTTGCATTTCTGGGTCGAGGCTTTTTCAGCTGCAGTCTATACTATTAACAGGTTGCCATCCTCCGTCTTGCAAGGGAATTCCCCCTTTGAACTTTTGTTCCATTCTGTACCCTCTTATGGAAATTTTCATCCTTTTGGCTGTCGCGTATATCCTTGTTTACGACACTCTGCAGCACATAAATTCTCTATTCGCAGCACGCCATGTATATTCCTGGGGTACAGCTCGAACCACAAGGGTTTTCGGTGTCTCGATCCCGCCTCCGGAAAGATCATTATCTCTCGCCATGCTCAATTTGACGAGGGTTCCTTTCCATATTCGGGCGTTTCCTCTTCATCATCCCTTACTGATATTGAGGCATTTCTCGAGTCTCCTTCCTTGCCATCAGCGCAGACTGCTCCACCACCGGCCTCTGTTGTGCCTTCTCCGTGTACATTGTGCCCTTCGAGCTCTACACCTCCTGCTCCGGTATCTCCACCTGCTCCAGTGTCTCCTGCTCCTCAACCACCTCTGTCGGTCCTTGCTTCCACCCATCCTATGCAGACTTGTGCCCGTTCCGGCATCTTTCGCCCTCGTCACATTGCTGACCTGGCTCATACACCGCTGCTCCATGTACTGGTTGCTTCGTCTATCCCGAAGGGTTTCAAGAGCGCTGCTAAGCATCCTCATTGGATGGCGGCCATGGAGGAAGAAATGTCTGCTCTACGGAAGAATGACACTTGGACTCTAGTACCTCGTCCTCCGGACACAAATGTTGTGGGCTCAAAGTGGATATTTCGGACGAAATTTCTCTCTGATGGCACAGTTGATCGGCATAAAGCTCGCCTTGTTGCTCAGGGGTTCACTCAATTGCCAGGTTTTAACTATTCTCACACCTTCAGTCCCGTTGTTAAAGCTTCTACAGTTCGCATTCTATTATGTCTTGCTACATCTAACAACTGACCTCTACACCAACTGGATGTTAAGAATGCTTTTCTTAACGGTTTTCTGTCTAAACCTGTCCTCATGGAGCAGCCCCCTGGCTTTATTGATCCTCGCTATCCGGATCACGTCTGCCATCTCCGGAAGGCGCTTTATGGTCTTAAGCAAGCCCCGCGGGCTTGGTATCAACGACTACATGATTTTCTGGTTCATCTGGGCTTCGTTAACAGCAGAGCAGATCCTTCTCTCTTTATTTTCCATCAAGGTTCTTCTGTTCTTTATCTTCTTGTGTATGTCGATGACATTATTCTTACAGGAAATGCGTCGGCTTTCATTCCTCAGTTCATTTCTCGACTGCACAAGGAGTTTGCTATAAAGGATCTTGGGAAGCTCAGCTACTTTCTTGGTCTTGAGGTCTCATACACATCCACAGGTCTGTTCCTTGGCCAGGCTAAATATGCTCGTGACGTTCTTACCCGTTTTGACATGCTGGACTCCAAACCTGTGTCCACACCCCTTCCTCCTGGCGAGGCCTTTACTGCATCTGGCTCTCCCTATTCGGATGTCACTGGTTACCGGTCTCTTCTTGGTGTTTTGCAGTACCTCACCATCACGCGCCCTGATTTGAGTTATGCAGTTAACCATCTCAGTCAGTTTCTGCAGGCTCCTACGTCTGATCATTTTTCCGCTGCCAGGCGGGTCCTACGCTACATCAAAGGCACTCTGTCCTACGGTCTCTCTTTCTCCCGTGGCCCCTCTGACTGTCTTATTGTCTACTCTGATGCTGACTGGGCGATGTGTCTTGACACTCGCCGCTCTACCTTTGGGTATTCCATCTTCCTTCATGGTAACTTGGTCTCGTGGAGTGCCCGCAAGCAGCTTACGGTTGCTCGCTCGAGTTGTGAGTTTGAGTATCGCGCCATGGCCACTACTGCTGCCGAGCTTGTTTAGATCACTCACCTGCTCCGGGAGCTTCGTGCCTTGCCTGCTTCGCTCCCACTGCTTCTGTGTGACAACAACAGCGCCGTGTTCCTGAGTCAGAACCCGGTTGCTCACAAGCGGGCGAAGCACATCGACATCGATTATCACTTTGTCCGAGAACTCGTGTCCTCTGGTAAGCTCTGTACGCGCTTTGTTCCCTCCTCTCTTCAGATAGCAGATATCTTCACCAAGAGTCTTGCCCGGCCGCAGTTTGAAGTTCTTCGGTCCAAGCTTCACGTTGCCTCTCACCCCACGTCTCGCTTGACGGGGGGTATTAGTGATACACTTGCCAAGTCTCGAGATATGATTGGCGATCCTCCTCAATCTTAGCGATTGTATCGTATCTTTTTCTTTTATTTTCTTTATTGTAAATATTTGGTGTATCTTTAGATTTCTTTTGTATTTTGTATAAGTAGGACTCATTTTGCACTTATTTTTTCTCAAGGCAAATACAATTTTCCTTCTCTCAAGGGAGTACAACTTATTGAAAAACAACAACATAATATTTAAACTTAAATAAGGGCATATAAATCAATGTATAAGATTTCATAATCATTGTGAGATTTCTTGATTATTTAAACCAATGTACTTTCCCTGTACGAAGTGTGCCATCCCTTTCCTACATAATTGATTATTGTGGACCAATAGATCATAGGCTAAACTAATTAATTCAAATTAAAGCTAGATTAAAAAAAAAGACTTTTTTTTTTTAATATAATATTAACCACTATTGAAGAAACAAAACTCAGTTCAAAGCATAAATGAACACTAATTTGGAGCCAAAGTCTATTAGTATTAATCTTGTTTGGCTTATTGACACAATTTTATTTATTTTTATCAGAATAACAAACATATTCAAGCTTCCTACCTTAGAGCATGTACAATACACTTCCATTTCGCATGGTGAAAAGCTATATCACCGAAACAATTTCTCTAATGGTCGGTAAAAAGCTGCGGCGCTCGCGGGCAAGTCTTGGCCCCAACAATCTGTTTTTCCTTTTTCGTTTCTTTTTTTATTTAACTTTTTGGATGGTTGTGATTGAATTGAGAGATCTAATGGTCCCAATGAATCCCAGCTGTATTCTTTCTTTCTTTTATGTATTCATAAAAAATTAGAAAAACTTAGAATATCTTTTTAAAAAGGAAAAAATATAAATAAATAAAAGAAAATTATAACCTATAATTTTTTAATTCAAAAAATGAATACAATAATTAATTAAATTCGAGAAAATAAAAAATTCAAAAATCATTTAAAATTTTGATTTTTTGGGTAAAAAATGTTTTAAAAAAGATTATAACTTATAATTTTATAATTTGAAAAATAAAATATAATAATTTATGGAATTCGAAAAATAATACAAAATCAAAAATATGTATAAAAATTAAAAAAATCGAAAAAAAATAAATTTTTAATAAAAAAATTGTAATATTTTTAATTATTTCCAAGGTTTTTGATTATTCTTAATTTATGCAATATTACCGTTCTAATATCACCTCAACATTGAAACGCTTGACATCACAACTTTCATTCAATCTACTGTTGACATCACTTGACCCCAATTATCTATTTTACCATTGAACATGCTCCTAACCCAAGTCTTTTCTTTTTCCTTTCTTAATTTTGAATTATAAACTACTCCCTCAATTTCCTTAAATTATACTAGTAATTAAAATGAAAAACAGTTAAACATTAATTGTAAATTGGCAAAAATATATATATTTAAAAAAAAAAAATTGTATAAAGAGAGCATTGATTAAAAAAATAATGAAATATATGTAGGACGCCGTTTAATTGGATTTCTTTATTAAGTTAAAACATTACTTAATTTTTTTAACTAGTTAAAACATAATTTAATAAAAAACTAGCTTTGAAATCAAGCTCAAGATCGGCAAAAGGAGTTTTCACGAGCAATTTCTATCATAATCGAACCACCCGACAAAATTAATCTTCAGGAACCAGGGAGATGCTAATTTGTTAAGTAGTTTTTTTTTTTTTTTTTTTTTTTTTTAAATTAAAAAAAGAAATCTGAAGATTTTTCATACGTACTTCTCTGCAAAAGAGAGAGTACTAACTGATCGAATTTTGAGAAAATTGCAGTTTTATTAATACAAATTGAAAGCCTACATTTTTATCTCACTATATTTGTTTGCACTTTTGTCCCTCTAGTATTTATTTGTTGACCTGACTACTTTTTAAATTTGTTGCATTTTTGGTCTCAACTCAACAATTTATTTTTTCTACTTTGGGACTTAAATACAACAATTAATTCTGATTAATATTGAAATTAAAATTGCAAATTACTGGACATAAATTTTCAATTTAGTACCAGAAGTACAACAACCGAACTTTTAAATACACTTAATGAACAATATTTTAAAAGTTGATGGCGAAGGAAAAAGGAAAACACAATTATAACTAGCTGAATATGTAATCTCATAAATTCATATAAGCAAGAAATCGTGCTTAATATCCTCTTAAGACTTAAATATGTGGTGGGGTAAACAAATAAGTAGTTGCGTAAGAATCTAAGACTACTTTAAAAAAAAACTTCTACTGGGGTTATTTTAGTAAGAGTCTTATGTAAGGGATGATGATTATAATAACAATAGAAATAGAATCAATGACCAAATATAATCACATGAGAAGAAAGATGAACATATATATATACACATACAAGTTTAAGACACGAGAAGAAACATGAATGTGTGTACACACAAGTTTAACGCAATCAAATTCTTTATGTATTATATATAGAGAGAGAGATTTTGACACACATACGTATATACAAACATACACAGATATTAATTTAACACCGTTTGTTATACTGAATTTATAAAAATTAAAATATAAAAAATATTTGTGACGATTATAAAGTTTTAAATTTAAAAAAGAAACGTGATCTCAGCCCGTTGTCACGAACTTAGATTTTCAACGTACGGTCCGTGCGGCCTTAGATCCTTTTCGCCCCGTGCGATAGCTAAGTTAGCCTGTCCTGACAAGAAATTTATAAAGATGGTGTTGTGGGGAGGAACTGGAAGGAAAGAAAGCTTGTGGGAAATACACACTTGGCTTGAATAAACTTGATTGCTTAAATGTGGGTAAGTTAGGTTACAAGTTTGGTATAAGAGCTCAACCTCTATTTATAGTTGTTTCCACAATGGAACATTCTAGATTCTCCTACACTATTCCTACCATAACCTCCTCATATGGAGGGATCTAGAATGCTCTACAAAATACATGACCCTAAAGAGACTCTAGACACGTTCTAGAGTTCTCCACACAATGCCACTACATGTATATACATGACTCTTCTAGAGAATTTTACAATTCTCTAGGCAACTCTCATATATACAAGCATAAGCCAAGGAGAGTCCACAATGTTCTAGAAACTTCTACACCTCTCCATGGATTATCTCAACTTTAGCCCCATAAGCTACTAGAATGGCCCCGAAACGTCCACATGCCTCCGCAAGGATCTAGTAGCTTCCCTCGGCTCGGCCCGTCCATGAATCTTTCAGATCCGAACTCGGCCCGAACATGTCCCACACAATTCTGGAAGATTCCGGACCACATGGTGCCTCTCTTGCACCCTCTTTCCCATCCCATGCACTAACCTTGTGCACGTTAGGTCATGCTCGTCCCACCATGGCCCGGTCCCTACGCGTGGGGCGTGACACTCGCCCCGGTCCCTTAACACATGGTGTCACTCTTGCACCATTATTCCCACTCCGTGCACCTCCCTTGTGCACGTTGGGTCATGCTCGTCCCGCCATGGCCCTGTCAAGACATGTGGGGCGTGAAATTCTCCCCCTCCTATGTCAGCGACGCCCTCAGCGCCGTGTCCCTTCGTTGTTCGCGCGGTATCCAAGCTCCTCCGCGAGCCGCATCACGACTTTTCCGCGCGGTATCCAAGCTTCTCCGCAAGTCGGGTCGCGCCTGCGCCAGATCCAGGATTCTCCGCAAGCTGGATCGCGCCTAAGTATCTCAGTCCCTCGTGGACCTGGATCGCCGATGTTCGGGTCCCGCTCTCCTTCTCCGTAAGGAAGCTATCAGTGGCCCCCTGTCCACTCTTGTGCGCCCCTTGCACCCGTTGATGCGGACCCTTGCCGGGATCAACCCTAGTCCCATCGGCGTCCCGCTCCTAGGTGGATCCTTCGTGCCCTCCAAGGAATTATCCACCCGCATAGCACCACCTCGCGGGGCCTCGTCATTCCCGCGGTGCGATTTCCCATCCTTGTCCCACTCCATGATGGCCAACAAGGATGCGAACTTTGGGCAATCCTCCGCCTCATGCGGTATAAGGGCATCCATCCGCTCGTCATCCTTACGAGGGAAGGGGCTGTCCCTCCTCAATGGACCAGCCGCGTTCCAATGTTTCCACCTCGTCGTGGATCTTGGTCGCACCATGCCTCTGGCGTCTTGTACGTCGCTGAACCCCGCTGGTCTTGAAATAGAGGTGCTAGCCTCCGTGCTAGCCACGACCCTCTTACACATCGCCACGCTCTCCCGTAATACGCCAACGATGGCAGCCACCTCACTCATGCGTCCTTCAAGCCTTGCACTAGCCTGCCTCCACTCTTGGACGGCTTCCGTGCACCCCTGGGTGGCGCCCGTGCACCCTTGCACGTCACCTTTGATCGACTCCACCTCGGCATGGACCTCGACCTGCTCCAGCCCCCTGGCGAGCTCCCCTACCACAAGATCCGTAGAAGTCGCCTCCATGCGCACCTTGCTACGATCTTGGTTCTCCACAACGTCGGTCTTGTTTCCTCCATCCATGTCTCGAACGTCACAACACGCTGCCCCCAACCGGGCTCTGATACCACTTCTCACGGCATATTGTAAGAGATACAAGTGCGTGACAAGTGACACCAAGCTCCCAGCCTGGCTTTGATACCACTTGTCACAGACTTAGATTTTCAACGTATGGTCCGTGCTGCCTTAGCTCCTTTTCGCCCCGTGCAATAGCTAAGTCAGTCTGTCTCGTCAAGAAATTTATAAAGATGGTGTTGTGGGCGAGGAACTGGAAGGAAAGAAAGCTTGTGGGAAATACACAATTGGCTTGAAGAAACTTGATTGCTTGAATGCGGGTAAGTTGGATATAAGTTGGGTGATTTACAAGTGAGGAGCTCAACCTCTATTTATAGTTGGTTCACCTCCTCAAATGGAACACTCTAGATCTTCCTACACTATTCCTACCACAACCTCCTCAAATGGAGAGATCTACAATGCTCTACAAAATACATGACCCTAAAGAGACTCTAGACACGTTCTAGAGTTCTCCACACAATGCCACTACATTAATGTACATGACTCTTCTAGAGAATTTTATAATTCTCTAGGCAACTCTCATATATACCAGCATAAACCAAGGAGAGTCCACAATATTCTAGAAACTTCTACACCTCTCCATGACTTATCTCATCTTTAACCCCATAAGCTACTAGAATGGCCTTGAAACGTCCACATGCCTCCGCAAGGTTCTAGCAGCTTCCCTCGGCTCGGCCCGTCCATGAATCTTCCCAATCCGAACTCGGCCCGAACATGTCCCGCACAATTCTGGAAGATTCCGGATCACGTGGTGCCTCTCTTGCACCCTCTTTCCCATCCCATGCACTACCCTTGTGCACGTTAGGTCATGCTCGACCCACCATGGCCCGGTCCCTACGCGTTGGGAGTGACACTCGCCCCGGTCCCTTAATACATGGTGTCACTCTTGCACCAATATTCCCACCCCGTGCACCTCCCTTGTGCACGTTGGGCCATTCTCGTCCAGCCATGGCCCTGTCATGACATGTGGGGCGTGACACCGTGCTTTGTACATGTTTAATCTATTTATTAATTATTATAATTATTAAATAATTTTATATTTTAATGTTTAAATTAAATTCATTAATAACTTTGTTTATATACTTAGAAAAACTGAAAAGATACCACATTTTTAACCCGTGTTTAATCTATATTAACATATTATTATTATTATTATTATTATTATTAATTTATCTTATATTTTAATATTTTAGATTAATTTTATTAATAATTATTAATTACATACTTTGAAAATTGAAAAGATGTCATACTCTCAAGTCTTGTCGCATTGTGCCCTTGTCTAATAAATATTAATTAATTATTATTATATAATTTTATATATTTAAGTTAGATTGAATTCGTTACAAATATTTAGTTACATACTCAGATTATTACAAGTAAACTGTAATTTACCTATATAAAATATTTGAAATTCCAAAAATAAATTATTTATTTTTTTTAAATACAACTTATTTAATTATTATCATAATTAAGCTTTTTTTGTAATTAAAGTTATTTCATTTTGTAATTTATTTTTTAATTAAAATAACTAATATAAAAATTTTCTACTAATTATATGACTTATTTTTTATATTAGTAGAATAAAATGAAAGTATTGAATTAAATAAAATAGAAATATTGAATTAGGCAAAATATAACAAAAGAAAAGGAATAAATTAAAAAAATATACAAATAATAAAATGAATATATTAAATTAGGTAGATATTAGGCTTGGATGACACATAAACAACCGAAGCACCATAATTATTTATTTTTCAAATGAAGCATACGAAGCAAACACGGATTTTGCATTAATATATAGGGGTGATACACACACACACACACACACACAC
>BMAC01000808.1:130108-143153 GCA_014905375.1 Phtheirospermum japonicum | reverse complement strand
TAGAAAGGTGAAAGATGAAAATAAGAGTTTTGATGATCAAATTAACAACTAAACTACGATCAAACATTAACACAAAATTAAAAGAAATAACAAGGAAATAAAACGATATTAATGGAAAGAGTTTACCAAACTAAGGATTTCACAAAAGCTTAAAAGGGAAAGCTTGGAAGCTTGGCAATGGAAATCTGAAACTTGAAGGATATGTGCTTCCACAATTTAGCTAATGAAGATCAAACCCTAAACTAAAACTAAAACTAATTAACTAACTAATTTCTAGGATTTTTAATTGATCAAGATGAAAAGGAAAAATATGAAGATTGTTGAAGGAGCTTCCTTGGAGAAGAAAGGGCCCTCAGCTGCAAGTTGTCTCCAAATGAAAAGACGTTGCCTTGGTTTATACATTCGCAGGGGCAAAATCGTCCAAAAATAGCAAAAATTCTGCTTTTCAGTCGATCGACTGAAACGGCAGTCGATCGACTGGAAGTCGATCGGTTAAGTCGGCAGTCGATCGACTGCTCTGTCCAAAACGGAAAAAGTCCCTGGAATCCAGTCAATTTTGGAGTTCCAGTCGATCGACTGAAAGGGCAGTCGATCGACTGAAAGGGCAGTCGATCGACTGAACTTCCAGTCGGTCGACTGGATTTCTGCACCCGGCTCGATTTCTCATTCTTTTCTCGTCCGCCGGTTTATCGAGCCTCGTCCGTTGCGCTTCCTTGATTTTCCGTCCCTTCCCGAGTCGAGTGGAAATAATCCCAAATGAGCGTGGGCCCCGCTTGGATGTCCTACGGCCAAGAAAAATGAAAAAGTGAAAAACTACGTAAACTAATCAAAAACGTACAAAAACTAAGGAAACCTAGAAATAATGAAAAACGGCCAACTCGACTCCTAAATTACCTAAAAGCAAGCGAAACACACGCAACGTGATACAAAAATGGTAACGAAAATATGTACAAAAATATGCAAATCAGCGTGGGGCCGGCTCCATTTTCGTATCGCCATATTCATCATCACGTCGAGACGAGGATCCTCCTTGAGTCGAAGACCTCACTCGGGGTGCAGGTGCACGCGTCAAATGAAGTGAAGTCGTCCCGAGTGGGCTAATTTCGTTTTCGGCCAGATCTAACCTGAAGTGATGGGCGAAGCCGGTAATGTATGGTGCGAAGGAAAGGAGTGGCGTTTTGCTTCCCGGCGTACCCTTGGTAACATTGTTGAGTCCTTGCAAGATCAATGGGTATAGCCGGACTTGACGACCGTCAACAAGACATTGTAGAACGTAGATCTCGGACTTGGTCGCGTAGGTGGCCTCATTTTTGCACAAAATGATGTGACCGAGGATCTTGTAGGCAACGTAGAGGGCTTTTTTTTGAATTTTTGTGCAAGGGAATCGCTTGTAATCGCCCGTGTTTCCCCCGATTATCATCCCCCTAAAAGAGGCTAAATCGAAGCCTTGAACGCCCACCGGGTGGTCCCCTTCGGTCGGGAAACCAAAGATGTTGCCAAAAATCTCCTCGTTCACAAAAACATCATTCCCACCTAGCCTACATGTGAACGTCTCATCGTTCCGGATTGCCAAAGTAGTGAAAAACTCGAGCATAAGCTCGCTAAATCCGGGGAGGTACATTTGGGCGAAGTACCCACACCCAAGGCCATCGACATAGCGGGAAAGGTTGGTATGGTGTTCCGAGCCATTAGAGGCCTCTTCCTCAATTCCGTTGACGTTCAAAGTTCGATGGGTCGCAAACCCCCATTTTCGAATATTTCTATAAACATCCCCTTCCTTCTTGTCGAAAATTGGGAACGATGCTCCATATTTTGCCGAAATATCCTTACATTTTCCCGCCCGAGACATTATCAATCAATTCAAAGTGTAACAGGAATGAAGAATCTTGAAAATAAAACCTTTTGCTTCTTTGAGGAATTTTGTCGAACACTTGGCGTGCGTGTTCAACCAATTAAAAATTTAAACAATTCTTGTACAAAGAGTTATCCCAACACAACCAAACAACAATTAAATGGTCCCAAGAGAGTATAAACAAAGTACCTCAATGTCGCACGAACCTTCGTTCCAGAATTTTGGAAACTTGCCCCAAAATTGCTCCAAACCTAAGTAGCTCGTTTTGGGGATTTTGGTTGAATGTGAAATGGTGGGCGTGTTTTTCTGGGCAATGTGGTTGAATTTTGGGCTTTGAGTGGTGGAGGGTTTGGAATTTTTAAGAAAGAAAATTTATGAAGAAGGCAAGAAAATTAAAAATTTTGGAGTGGAGAAGAAGAAAAAAAATAGGAAGAGGAGGTGTTTGGGGTGATTTTTAAACAGATTTTCTGGATATTCCCACGGGTCACACGCGAACGGGTCAGGTTTGTTGGGTAAAATCCGAATTTAAAATGCTTTTGGACCGGGTCTGGGATTCGCGTCGACACTGCGTCGATCGACGTAAGCCAGATCGACGCTACGGAGAGCGATTTCTCGGCAGGTGCGTCGATGCCGCGTCGATCGACGTGGGTGGAATTCTGGGTTGATTTTTTTCTTCGCTTGTTTGATCAATTCTCCTCCTTCGAGTCCTTCCATCTGTTCTAAACAAATAAAAACCAAAATAAAATATGAAATCAACTGAAAATAAAATACAAAATGATACAAAAACGCTCGGGTTGCCTCCCGAGAAGCACAAATTTTTAACGTCACTTGATCGACGCTATTTTGTTTGTTTAATTCTTACCGTATGGTGGGTCTCCAGACTCCACCAGCTTGCGATCGTGATTCTTCTTTCTTCCGTCATGATAAGGCTTCAGTCTATGCTTGTGAATTTGAAAGGATGATTTTTCGACCTCATCATATAACGTGGCTAATCCATACTTGTCTAATTCTTTTATTAAGAACGGTCCACTCCATGCAGCTCCAAAATCAGCTGGGTCATACTTACGTTCGTGATTATACATTAGTAATTCCCCAACCTCATACTGCAAGTTTTTGATTTTCTTAGCGCGAACCTCTTTTGATTTCTTCTTAATCCTCGTCCATTCGTTGAGATATGCCTCGCCCTTGTTCTTTGTATGTGAAAATTTTTTGTTAGGGCCAAGGGAATCGTACCTTCGGCGGCTTATTGGTGGCTTCAACTCCACCCTTTGCTCAAATTTATGTGCTTTGCTCTCCACATATAAATCATTTAGAAATACTTCTATGATATCGCGTATGTCACTACCTAGTAACTCGATCAAGTCCTCCCCACTTAAGTTCATTTGGTCCTCAGACTCGTCGTACTCCTTGCTTGAATCAAATCGTGTATCCCCTCCCTCGATAGAAAATCCGGCATCGTCCCCATCGCTCAATTTGCTCAAAGTTGCAATTCCTCTTAACTCGTGGACTCACAATGTAATGGGGTCAACGAATGAACAATCATCTTGCAAGGCAGGGGAGGGAGTGTTTTGAATATCTTTTAGAGAAAACGTCACTATTTCACCCAAAACGGTCATTGTCATCCTCCCTTTGTGAACATCAATTAGAGTATGAGGTAGACATAAACAGGCGCCCCAATAAAATGGTATGCTCCGTGCTCTCAGTCGGTACTTCGCCAATGTCCATAACCAAAAAATCAACTGGAATTACGAGCTCTCCAACTTGTACTAAAACATCCTCAACTATCCCCAAGGGTAGTCGGATTGAGAGATCGGCTAATTGTAGTCGCATGGTTGTCGGCTTAAGTGGTCCAAGATTAAATTCTTGATAAAGCGAATGCGGCATTAGATTTACTCCTGCTCTAAGATCCAACATTCCTATTGCCTGTTGTCCATTAGCCAATGAAATAGTGATGCAGAAACTTCCAGGATCGCGTTCCTTGGGTGGTAATGGCTTCTTAAAAACCGCGCTAACTTCCTTCGACAATGTTACGTATTGATTCTTCGCCAAACGTCTCTCTCTCGAGGCAAGTTCCTTAAAAAATTTAACATAGGCGGGCATTGTTTTGATTACCTCCAAAAGTGGTAGGTTGACATTGACATTCTTCAAGAGGTTGTATAGATCCATGAACCTCTTGTTCTCTTTCGCTGGACGCAACCGGCTCGGAAAAGGAACAACATCCTCAATTTGCGTCGTTATTTGCTTCGACAGTGATGGTTCTTCTTTGCCAAGGGTGTTGTTCGGAATCGCCCCTTGAATGGATCAAGGAACATATATATTGGTGGATTTATGTAGCTTGTCTACTGGTTTAGAAACAATTTCCTCATCCTGGTCCACTATGCCATTGTCGATCTTCTTCCCACTGCGAAGGACATGAATCGCCGATGCTTGCTCTGCCTGACTTGGGAGCTTGTCCTTCTCCTTATTTGACCTCGCAATGTCAGCCGCTAGTTGTCCCATAGTTCTATCCATCCTTTCCATGTTTTTAGCTAGATCATGCACTATTCCAAAAAGATGGTCTATTCCGTTTACCTTCTTTGAGAGTTCATATATCTTTGCGTTCACCTTTGTAAGTCCCTCTCTATTGCTGATTGTCTCGGCCACTTGATTTTGCTGCCAAACCAACAGTTGATCATTTGGTTGAGCCGTATTAGACGCCTGCCCTTGCGTATGAAAATTATTTTGTGGCGGTGGTGCTTGCGAATGTGGTGGCGGGTACTGCGGATCGGGTGGCATGTAATTCGGACTTCCTGGGCCCCATTTGAAAAGAGGATTCTCACGTTGTGAGGTGTACTTCTTTTGGTTTGAATAATTCTGAATTGCGTTAACGTCTTCTTGCTGCACTATGTTGTTTGGACACTCGTCTGCTAAATGCTGAGGGGATCCGCACTGGTTGCATGCTGCAGTATTCTTCTGTGCAGTGGCCTTGCTTGCCCGCTCGGCTTTCCAAGCAGCTAATTTTTCGTCAAATATCTCTGCACACTTTGCCTTGATCAACTTGTCGTCATCTAAATCAGGATCGGGGATGGAAATCTCATTAACCTTCATTTTACGAGGCCGAGAGTTGGTTTGTCTAGATTTTTTGTTTTGCTTCTCCAACACCCGTCTCTCCTTGGTGGCTGTCAAATCTTCGAGATCTCCTCCTGCCGCTATCTCTACTTCTCGTTTCCCATGGTCTAATAATTCATCGAAGAAAAACTGGTTAGTCATCTCCGGAGAATATTTGTGGTGGGGGCAAGCTTTCAAAAGCGTCTTGTAACGCTCCCACATTTCATGAAATAGCTCTCCATCCAACTGTTCAAAGGTAGCAATTTGCCTCCGAAGATGTCCCGTAATTTGGGCCGAATAGTATTGATTTAAGAATTTCTCGCTGATCATATCCCAGTCAGTCAACGAACTCAGTTCTAGGGATAGTAACCATGACTTTGCCTTGTCCTTCATGTTGCACAGGAAACAAATCATTTGTACCTCTTCTTGATTAAGGCCGTTAACTACAAATCGGCAAACTTCATCAACAAAATAGTTCAAAAATGCCAAGGGGTCTTCATGGGCACTCCCGTGAAAGGTCGGGAGTAAATTAAGTTGGTTCGGTTTGATCTCCACTGCTCTCGCGGTAGGTCCAAGAACAATAGAGGACCTAAAGGGTAAAACCTTTGGACGTGCCAAATCGCGCTGTCTAGGTGCTCGATCTCCCCTTGGTTCCCTAACTCTGTCAGTAGCTCTTTCGTAGTGGTCGTCATATGCGTAATGGTTCTCGCGCTCGTATCTTTCTCCGAAATTATTTTGCTTGTAACCATGATCTTTATTCACTAACCAAGCATTAACGCGTCTTTGATTGTTAGCATATGTGTTACGCTGCAAAATATCCTCATTCCTAAATGCCACGTTCTCGATGTTGTGTTGATGCATGATATTGTTGTTCATCTCTTCGTTTTGCCTCATATTTGACATGTTGGGTTGGTGATCGATTACGTTGTGCTGCTGGTTAACTCCTTCGTCTCTCCCCGCATCTTGTCTCGCATTCTCCATGTTTTGCTGATAATTAGCCCAATAGGCTCGGGGTTGTGGTTGTCCTTGCAAAATGATTGGTTCACTACCATACCCATTTCGAATGGGACGTGGTGGTGATCTTGGTGGGGAATCGCCGTTCCGAATCAAATGTGCTCCCAACATTGTGTCGGGAACTTGGTCGCAAATAAAATCAGTCGCTGCTGAAGAATCGTTCTCGGGAATAAAAAGGGGACTTGGTCTAGGTGGATTTGAACGGTGGATGTTGTCAATGAATGGTGCAAGATCACGTTGAAGTGATCGTCTACCTTGCATAAACTCAATAACAAATCAACGTACCAAATGACAGAAATCCAGACCAAGTGCGAAAGAAGAAAAAAAAAATAACAACCTAACAAGAAAATAAAATGAAAAACATCCTTAATTCCTACTCGTTGCTTCCCCGGCAACGGCGCCAAAATTTTGAACCAAAATTTTGTGCACCCCTTTTAAGATATTTAAATTAAAAATATGTAAGTTGGCTCGCAAGAGTACGAGAAACTTGTAGGGTGGTGAGTTTGACTCAAGTCGAATCTCTCGAGGAAACAACTGTTCGGTCTTTTGGATGTTTTTCTCAATTTACGAACTAGAATAAAATACATGTACATTTGGGGTTTTAAAAGATTTTGAATTGATCATTATAAACTTAAGCAATAATTAAAATAAGGGTAATTAAACTAATTATTCTAAACTATATTATCAACTACGAGCAATAATTAAATTATTCGAACTTAAGAACTAAAAAGTAAGCAGCGAATCTAAGAACATGAATTTAATTAACTATCATGACACAACTATATCATAAGAATCTGAAAACGAATAACTAAGCATAAATCGAATCGCATAAATAAACTAAATTAATTCAATATCCAAGTATGAAACAATTAAACTAACTAAACTAGTTCTAGAACTAACTAAGAATTTAACTATGAAATTAACTAGGAAATTAACTATCAAATTAACTAAGATTTTAGAGTACTTATTGTAACTAGTGAAAGAAATGAAAATCTCCAGCTATTCCGGAGTTGAATGTTGATCTTAGGCGAGGATTGAATCCCGAACGTGAAATCGAAGCCTCGGACTCGTTGTTCTTCAATCCTCGACCTTGGTCTTCAAATCTTGTTGTAAGATGTGTAATTACGTTTATTCTAAGCCCAAAAACCCTAGGATGTCACGTGTCTCTCAAAAATCCAAAATATGAAGGGTATTTATAGATATATCATGTCTTGGCGCACAGGAAACCCTAAGAATGCATTTCCGGGCAGCCACGTCGACGTCGCGTCGATCGACGCATGCTAGCTCTTGGCGTCGATGCTGCCTGGTGCTCGCGTCGACTGGGCGTGGGCGTCGACTGACGCGGTCTTGAATCGACGCTTCAGAAGGTTGCGTCGACCTTGCGTCGACCGACAGACTCTTGGATTGACGCAACTGCAAGTTGTGTCGGCTTGGCATTGACAGAGCGTCGACCGTCGCGTGCAGGGGTCCGCGTCGACGTAGCGTCGACGCTTGCATCGATCAACGCTACTGAGGCCTGTCTCATTTTCTCGATCTTTTTGCTACTCATTCACCGGAAAGCTCGTTCTCCAATCTTGATCATAGAACCTCATCTATTAACGTGCTGAACTCTTCCGGCTACTTAGCTGTAAGGTGAAAAACAATGAAATATCACCTAATTGCATCAATTATGATCAAAATACGATAAAATAAGCTGGAACTATAAAAATACGAAATTAAGCTTAAATCGTCCAACTTATACCAAAAACAAATAGAAAAACGTACTAAAATACTAATAAAAATAAGGACAAATCTACTCTAATCACTTATGCAGAGAACATGACCTTCCGTGAAGGAGACGAATACAAAAACTAAATAATAATAATAATAATAATAATAATAATAATAATAATAATAATAATAATAATAATAATAATAATAATAATAATAATAATAATAATAATAATAATAATAATATAGTGAAATGAGATTTTTCTCCATCATTCCATAGAGGGAAGATGGGGAAGAAGAAAATGAGATGATGATGGTGGCTAGGGTTCACCAAGAGAGAAAATAGTGTTTTTTTAAGGTTTTGAATTTGTTTATTTTTATTTACATACTTAGAAAAATTTCATAAATGTCACAACTCAATTCGTGTCTAATCTGTATTGATCTATTTATTTATTTATTTATTAATATTATTAAATAATTTTATCCACTCTATTTGTTAATATTGTTGACACCCTAGCCTTTGTATCAATTTGTGGTTGCTCAAGATGACATGTAACGTCGTCTGGTAGCTTCCAAAGCTGATGTGTCAGCATCTGGTGGTTTGGGTTGATCCATTATCAGAGAGAAATCCGGAGCCCGACGTATCATTCCTTTTTTCGATATATGAAATAATGGATTTCACCAAGTCGATTCTTAGGAATTGTCGAATCAAACCAATGGTTGGATAGATAAATATTTGTATTTTTGCGATTACTTTTAAGCGGGGTTGCTGAATACCAAAATCTTATTACACGAAACCCTGTTTTTTTAGAACGAGTTGAAGGCATAGGCATTATTGACACAGAAGAAGCATTAAATTGGGGTTTATCGGGGCCAATGCTACGAGCTTCTGGAATACAATGGGATCTTCGTAAAGTTGATCGTTATGAGTGTTACGATGAATTTGACTGGGAGATTTAATGGCAAAAAGAAGGGGATTCGTGAGCTGTTCAAAAAATGATTCGCAGAGAAGAGGGATATTTGTACTTTATTGATTTTTGAGTCGAATATGATTTCCACAGCTGGTTGACCAAAATGAGGATCCCACAAGCCAATTCAAGAAGCGACTACCTTTTCGGGTTTTTTTGTCTATGTATACATAAGTATTTTAATTCATTTCTTCCTCTTCCTTAAAACTAGGATTTAATATGTTTTGCTCTCTCTCACCCGCCTCTCACTCACCTCAGTTTACTTCAAAACTAGGTTTTTTTTCCTGCCCTTCTCTCTTCTCGCCACCCTCATCTGAAAATTAAAACCAGATCGAAAACCCTCACTTGGTGGCAGTTGTTTCTCATCTTCAACAACCATGCTTATTCTATATATTATTTTAATTTATCAGTTTAGGTTTTTTATATTTTGTTTCGGTAATATTCCATCTTTTATTTTTCTTCGATTTGTAATTGGATAGGTTTTTGAATTAATTGTATGCTCAGATTGCAAAGATCTCAAAATACAGAAATTGTCATTTTTTTCTAGGTTTATGCTTCTAGATTATTTATTTGGATTATTTTGTAATATTTCATGTTTTGTGTGTTCTTTGATTTTTTATTTCGATCTGTTTTAGGATTAATTGAATGTAAAAATTACAAAGATCTAAAAATACATAAAAAAAATTGGGATTATGCTTATGGATTTTTTTTGTAATATTATAGTTTTGTGTTTTCTTTGATTTGTGATTCGATCTGTTTTAAGATTAAATTTATGTTTAAATTGCAAATATCAAAAAATACAGAAATCGAATTGCAAATATATGTTTTGCAGGCAGAATGCATATGATGTCAATCTAGATAATTTGAATGGTTTGAACTCTTCGAGGGTTTTTTACATCTATATCATTTGTTTTTCTTTTCAATCTTTATTTCCATTAGATTAGTATGTTGTCCAATTGTATCCCTATAATCTAGCTATGAATCTGTTTTCTTCCATTGCTTATGGACTTGGTTTTTTTGGTATATTCTTCTTAATTTGGGTATTGTTTTATACCTTTGCCAAGGGAACGAGGGGAAAGATGTGAAAGGGGAGATGAAGGATTTTGTGAAGCACCTTTGTACGTATTGGTTGGCGCACCCGTCTCCCGCTCTTGTATCCAAATAAAATTTTCAAATAATTAACATTAAAAATAAACAAATAAATAATATATTATATTCTGAAATTACTTACGATATGTAGAGTATAATCGACCGCAGCTCTAGTCCTCCCCTATGCTTTGACATCCCAGTACCCGGACCAGCAGGCTCACTCCTCCTGCTCCGGCTGCACTTCTCGGATTTCTTCTTATTCTCGGGCTTATCCCACTTAACCTTCCAAGCCCTAGTTGAATGCATGATATATAAGATGATATAAATTATCTGCTATAAATAAAAAATTCTAATTTAATAAGAAAACATATAACATAATCATTTACCTCCAGACCTCCTCGGTAACGCATCTCGATAGCTGAACACCATGAGAATCATGATACTGATTATACTCGTTCAACCGCTTCCCATACTTGTCCAACATTGTTACCTTAAGTTCTTTCTCTATATGCTCTACAGTATACTCGTCCATGTCCCAATACCAAATATCCTACAAAATAAAACAATAATTATAATCCAATTGACACATGATTCTCAAGTTAGAGTCAATATTAATAAATTTTAACATAAGATAATAATTAACTGAAACATGTCCCACTAGAAATCATGAGTCTCCTTAGGGACTTCTTTATAGCACCACACGGCAGGATGGAGATCCTTCTCCATACTCTCCCGAAGTACGGTGGTCAGCTTGACCTCTCTGCTATGTAGCTTGTAATTGTGTTTGTAGTTACAAATATAATTTAATAATAATGATAATTAAAAATTTAAAATTATTAATTTACTTACATCTTCCTGGCGATATAAACAAAAACTCCCCTCTTTGGTGGGACCAACTGCCGTCGTGATGTGCCCGCATCAGACGGTGTCGGTGTGGTGGTATCCACGGTCGGCGCTGAATGATCAGTACTAATGCCCATGTAATCGTCATCAAAATCAGCTAAATAATTATCCGACCCCATATCCGATCGACCTAGGCTGGTGGATCCATGGCCTCTCGGCATCTGATAAAATTATCAGATAATACGAGCATTTTACAAAATACCAGTATATATTATATATCAAATGTCTTAATAAATCCAAACATAAAGGAAATTAGTTTTAAAAAATGTGTTTTACGATATGAATAATTGACATATATTTCAACCAAACTAATCATCCGATCCGACACTTTCACTATTCAAATTATCACCAAACTCATCTTCGTCTGTGTCTTGATCTATATCTTGATCGGTGAGTAACTCTTCTTCTTCATCATCATCTGTCTCATCACCAAGTTCATCCATGTCAATATCATTGGGTTCGTGCAACTAGAAACCGACATCGTGGAGTTGAATTGGATTGCGTGTATATACAACTTCCTCTTGAAATAATTGCTCTGGTAGAGGCTCGATAAACTCAATATTTGATCTCGCCTTAATTTTACACATTGCCCCCCAGTCCAACTTTTCTCGTTTCAAACTTGGGTATGCACAATTATATACTTGTACATCTTGGGAAGCAAGTATAAAAGGTTCATATCGATTGAACCTACGCTTATGAATGATATCGACAAGCGTATAATATGGATGAACTTTTGTGCCTGTAGGAGTTGGGTCAAACCATTCGCAGTTGAAAAATAGTGTGTTTTTCTCCATTCGGTCAGTGTATGATTTGAACTTTTCCGCACCTATTTTTATTTAAAGTTGTCAATTTTAAAAAGTCCGCCCTCAAGAGTACTGGGTCACTTGTAGGTGGGTAAGTTGACTCGTGTCGATCTTAAAGGAAAACTAGATTCGAAAGTTCATTCTGTGTTTGTTTTTCACGAATAAGAAATAAAAATAAAAACCTAATCTAAACACATATAAACAATAAACTGATTTAAACGTAGAACAATAAAAATAGAGGGTTTTGAAAAGTTTTAAGAATCAAGGGTTCTAGAGCTTCGATTCATCTCCACGACCAATTGGGATAACCCAATTGATGGTTCACAATGAATCTAGGCTCTAGACCCATAAGATCTAGCTAACAAATCTCATCAATCTCAAATCCAACACAATCAATTATACAATTCATCATACAAGTTGGGGGGTGGGGGGTGTTGTGATTGTTTTGATTGAATTATTTTATATCAACTAGCAAGCAAAAATTAAAAATAATTAAAAGCAAGAAATTCAAGGCATAATTAATTAAACTAATTAAGCGAAAGGAATTAAAGACTTACTAATTAATCGAAGAAAATAGCAGCGTTCCACGACGAAATCTTGAATCTAAATTATCTAAGAACTAATCTATTCTAATCTAAAATCTAAGAATTTAAAACTAATAAATTTAAAGAGTAAGTTGGGGTTGTCAGCCCCTAAAAGGCCTTGGAACCCTGGGAATATGATAATGTATGTAAAAATACGAAATACAGAGGGTCTTTATAGTTTTTCCATGTTTTGGGCAACAAGAAACCCTAAAATCGCATCAAAAATGCGTTTCCAGTGTCGTGCGTTTCTCTTTAACACAACTCTTGCCTCTTAAACATTAGGCTTCATAATAAGAAATATATATATATATTATATATATATATATAATATATATATTATATATATATATATATAGGTATAGGATCGTGTGAGAATAGATCCGTAGGTGAGAAATAAGAATGAATCCTGACCACCCATTTCTTACTATTTTTAATTAAAAATTCGGTGGTCATTTTGTAATTTTTAAAATTCTGTGGTCATTTTGTAATTAACATTATTTCAGGTTGTAATCTCCGTCATTCACAAACCAGAAGCAAAATCGGCTCTCAGTAACCTTTCGTCTCCAAGCAAAACCAGAAGAACAAACCTTTCGGCTCTCAGTAACCTTTCCTTCTCTCGCCATTTTCGCCATTCACAAACCAGAAGCAAAACTCTTCGTTTTCGTATCCGTTCTTCTCTCCGTAGCAAAATCCCCAAAACGCGCTTCTCCTCATCGTTGCAAAATCCCGAAATCTCAATCGTAGTGCATTCAATCGATGGGGAAAAGTCCGCAGAAATCTCAACCGAAGAAGAAGAAGAAAACTTCACCGCAGAAATCTCCGCAGAATGCTGGTACATTTTCCCTTTTTTTTTCCTTTTTTTTGTGAATTTGTGATGATTCAAAATTCCGAAACCCTAGTTTATAATTTCTGTGATTTAACCGTGCGATAATATACTTCCGAGATGTCGGACTCTTTTTTCTTGACTTGGAAATATATCGACGGATAGTTGAGCCCGTCCGCTCCTTTTGCTCGTGGAATGTTGGAGCAGTTGTA
>BMAC01000808.1:109345-120197 GCA_014905375.1 Phtheirospermum japonicum | reverse complement strand
CCACATACGTGCAAAAGGTAACACGCTAAAGTGCACTAATTGACACTGAATTGTGGCAAATACATATCTGACAGCAACTAGCCCAAACGCAAAAAATCAATCAGACAGCTACCAAAACTGAAATTCGACAAGTAGAAAAATAGAACTGAAAAATACCTGATTCATCTTCAATAGAAGCCATAGGTGCAACCGAAAATTCACGCTGATCGGATTTTTCTGTTTCTTTGAAAAAGAGAAATCGCTGTGTTCTCGGATTTCTAGAAAATAGGAACGGATTTCTGAAATCGCTGTGCGGGATTAATAGGATGGATTGTAGATATCTTCTTCGCCACAGTCGGATTTGATATGGTTCCTTTTGGGAGAGGGTCAGATTCTCTTCCGCCGCTAATTCCGCCGCCAAGGTTCCGCCCGCGGAATTCCGCCGCGAAGGTTTCGTGACCCCAAATTCGATTTCGCCAAGGTTCCGCAGAATCAGGCCCAGAATCTCCTTCGCAGCAGGTCGTTTTGTTTCACGCAGCAGTTGGGTTTGGGTGGGTTTTGTTTAGCGGGTAGGTTTAGGTTTTGATTAAATCTAATCCATTAGATTAGATTAGTTATAATGGTTATGATTCATTCTCATTTCTCACCCACGGACCCATTCTCACCGGAACCCAACCCTATATATATATATATATATATATATATATACACACACAAGCCTTTATTAGAGAAGGCATTGACTAACATGATCCACCATCCTTCTTCTTATATATATATATATATATATATATATATCCCCTTTTATTATTTTTTTATGGGGTTCTTTATTTTTTTTATTTTTTTTCTAAGGATGGTGATCCTTTATTACAAACTTCTCATAAATCCCTGATAAAATTTCCAAAACAAAAATACGCAACAAAAATTATTAACTCCTACCCCACGCTTTTAATGATCGTAGGAGACTAAAAAACACTCATGGCTATAGAAAATGGATTATTTGGCTATAAGGGGCTCATTCGGAATTTATAGTGGCTAATATATATGGATATGGCCGGAATAAGGTTTTTTCTGTGGCTTAACGTCATGTTCAAAGCTAACTACATACAGCGATTTCAAAGAAATCTCAAAACAGAACTCACTCAAGTACATGCAATGATGATAAACACTCAGGCTACTCACTGGCTTTTGCATGAAAAAGTTTTGAATTGACGCTGCTTTTAAGGTTTTGCGAATCAATTGCGTTCAAGTACCATTTTACAATATATAAATAATAATTTTGAATAATTTATGCACTTATACATGCTCAAAGACACGAACATCAAATCATACTTAATTAACTTTGACAGGCAAGCCAGACAAACACGAATATCAATTAATCACGTAAATTATTAGCTACTACAAATCAACGAATTCAAATTGCACAATTATCAATCACAAATCATACTCAATCACCCCCCTGCTTCCCCCCTAAAAGTCTGGCAATCTTCTGAGTGGCATAAATATATATAAAAGCAAATCAAAATAGGAAAGGAATAAGAAAGTGTCCCTGAAAAACAGTCGAGCGACTCCAAAAAGCGCTTGTGCATTTATCCCTCGTTTTGACTCTCGTGAACGAAAATGCCTTGAATAAAAACCTAAAAAGACAAAAACAAACTAACTAGTAAAACTTAAAGAAGAAGAAATGAAAACGAATACTTGGGCTGCCTCCCAAGAAGCGCTTGTTTAATGTCGGAAACTCGACGCCTTCTACGAACGATGTTATACTGGATCCAAAAACAAATGATGATCGTGCCACGCCTTAGTGTTCTCTAAGTGTAGGAATTGGCGACTAAAATCACCAAAGCGGGCACGAACGGAATGTTGTAGAACAAAAACACCAATTTGCTTTGGAGGTCGAAAAAGCGAGTAGTCGATCACCAAGAACATATCAAAAGTAAATTGGGGCACAGGGCGATCCTCAATCTTTGAAAACACTAGGAAGTCCATTGAAAAAACGGAAAATCCCTCGAACTTCTCGAACTCCTTTAATTTGTCGACATCCCCCTCAACGTTTTGAAAAATATTTAAAGCTATATTCGGGCATAGAGGAGGGGGATTGGAATTCTTCTCAACTAACATGTCCACCACCTCCATCTCAATATCGATCAAAGCATCGGGTGGCACAGTATGAGGCTCAATAATCTCATCTCTCCCTAATAGCTCTTCCACCGCTTCAAAATTAAGAATCAACAACGGTTCTGTTGGAACGAATTGGGGTTCAATATTCTCACCCTTTTCTAAATTGGGCATCGCAACACCTCCATTCTCATTGAGCTCGAGTAGGCTCGAATCTTCAATGTCGTGTGGGTTCTTCAATGGCAACACCTCCTCATCAACATCCATGAAATCCACAAAAAGCGCAAGAGGGGCGATATCCACCTTATCCCCTAAGTCATCCTCCGATTGCATCTCTCCCCAATTTGGCTTCGTCTTGTTGTCCGCATCATATTCGAGAAAATTCGAATTCATAATATCCACATTAAGATCCAACGGCAACACTCCTATATCATTGTCCAATAATTTGTTATAAAGCACAGACGGAGCTATCTCAACCAAATCTTCAATAATCTCCTCCATACATGTTTCTCCCATAGGATCGTTTAAGATCGTATTCTCAACCTCTAATATGGGCTCAATCGCAACAAGAATCGGCATCTTAGGCTGACTTGGGAGTTCATCTTTCTCGTTTGACCTTTTGCTAAATAATCCTCGGTTTGACCACACAGTGCCTCTATATTCTTTGCAATCTCAGAATAGTTATCTCGTATAGTCAATAACGCAAGTTCGTCTTGATGATGAATGGTTTCGGCTTCTTGATCTTGCCTTTTTACCATTATATGATCATTTAGTTGGTAGTCTTCATAGCTCGGGTAGGAAGGAATTGAGTCAGGAGGGACATAAGAATCGTAGCTTGTATAATCCTGGATTGCAGTATCGTTCCATTGTGGCTCATCAGCAAATGGTACTATGCATTCATTCTCCAAATATCCTCGGCCTCCACAACGATCACAAACTACATTGGGGACGTAGAACTTACACATGAATTTATCGTATACTTCATCCCATGTTTCCAAAGAATCTAGCTCTTCACTCAATAACCATATCTTTGCTTGATCTCTTAGTTGAAAAGAGAAGAGTCTCATCCTCACATGGTCCCTAGTAAGCCCGAGAAGCAGAGAACCCTGGGTAATGTACTCGAACTTTTGAATGAATTTTAGCGCATCCTCGTTCCAAAGTCCATAGAAAATCGGGAGATTCAATTGGTTGTACTCGTCAAGATAGTAATTCTGCGTCGCGGCGCTCAATGGAATGACCGGTCGAAGGGCACGACGCCAATCGAACGGTGGTTCATCGTACGGGTAAAATATTTTTTTAATTTTTAATTTTTAATTTTTATTTATTTTATTTTATTATTTATTTATTTATTTATTTATTTTCTTTTAAGAAAAAAGGTTTGATAAATCTTGATTTTTGGTTGTAGACGTACCTTGCAAACACAACACTCAATGCACAATATTAAACGCACCGGTGGAAAATAATAAAAACAACTAAAACAAAAAATCACAAATAAACACTAAAGATAAACGAAACAAAATAGAAACACAAATAAGGTTACGAAGGTCAAACACAAAATTCACAACCTGTACTTAAACTGTTAGATAATCATTGTCGACGATAACATCACTGCTACCGTCGCTATTGCAGAACATTTAGTTTTCCCCGGCAACGACGCCAAAATCTTGATTCGAACTTTTGTGTACCTACTTATAAATATTTGTCAAAATTTTAAAAGCTCGCCCGCAAGAGAACGAGATCGCGTGTATGTTGATAAATTGACTCAAGTCGTCTCTCAAGGAAAACTAGATTCGAAAGTGTTTCTTGTATTTGTCGTTCACGAATAAGAAATAAAAATAAAAACCTAATCTAAACACATAAAACAATAAATTAATTTAAACGTAGAACAATAAAAATAGAGGGTTTTGAAAAGTTTTAAGAATCAAGGGTTCTAGAGCTTCGATTCGTATCCACGACCAATTGGGATAACCCAATTGATTGTTCACAACTAATTTAGGCTCTAAACCCATAAGATCTAGCCAACAAATCTCATCAATCTCAAATCCAACACAATCAATTATACAATTCATCATACAAGTTGGGGGGTGGGGGGTGTTGTTTTGATTGAATTATTCTAAATTAACTAGCAAGCAAAAATTAAAAATAATTAAAAGCAAGGAATTCAAGGCATAATTAATTAAACTAATTAAGCGAAAGGAATTAAAGACTTACTAATTAATCGAAGAAAATAGCAGCGTTCCACGGCGAAATCTTGAATCTAAATTATCTAAGAACTAATCTATTCTAATCTAAAGTCTAAGAATTTAAAACTAAGAAATTTAAAGAGTAACTAAGGAAATAGAAGGACACTTGTTGGGGTTGTCAGCCCCCAAAAGGCCTTGGAACCCGAGGTATATGATAATGTATGTAAAAATCCGAAATACATTGGGTATTTATAGTTTCTCCATGTCTTGGGCAAAAAGAAACCCTAATAACGCATCAAAAACGCGTTTCCAGTGTCGAGCGTCGATCGCGCGTCGATCGACGTAGTCCGGATCGACGCAACAGAAACTTCCTTGTGCTGACACTGGGTAACCCAGTGTCGATCAGCATAGCCAGTGTCGGCAGGGCGTCGATCGACGCGAGCAGCTCTCGGCGTCAACGCGATCAGATCTCAGCAGCTAATGTCGGCAGGACTCGGACACTGGGTAGCCCAGTGGCAGCTTAAATTCTTCAAATCGAGGCCCGTTTTCTCTGAAACTTCACTCGTAGGCCCATCCTCGACTATTTCCAAACCAAAAATCTTCAAAATACCTAAAATAAACTTAAAATTAATTAATTATAATTAAAATACGATAAAATAAGTTTGAGATAAGAAAATACGAAAATATGCTCAATCTATCAAACTTACACCAAAAACAATAATAAAAACGAACTAAAATACTAACTAAAATCAAGAAGAATTCGTGTTAATCAGTGTATTCGAACTGCACAATTTCTATGAAATGACCGTAATATCATACTCGATTGCCCCATAGTTTGACCCTTTAATGCATACTCCACTACTCGATGTTGCTTTGTTAGATCCGTGCTCCATTGTGTGAAATCTATAATCATTTATCTTACATCCGGTATACGTTTTCACACATCTTGATGGAACCTCAGCTAGGCTCCTAATGTTCACGTCGATCACGTTGTTTGAATGATCTCTAGTCTTTGATATTGAAGAGTTATTTTTAATTTAGGAAATATATTAGATAAATACATACAGTAATTATATGATATGAATCTCCGTATTGAACGTCTTACGTAATGTTTGAACCAATTGGCAAATTTATTTTCCAATTTTCCGTTGAGCCTATGATCGGTAATGTTTGGTTGGAGATGTTGAATGCTCTTCGTGTAAATACTACATCATTCGTTAGACAATTGAGTAAAAAAGTATTAGTGTATGTGTGTGTGTATATATATATATATATACATTTACAGTATAAATTGAAAAGAGTATTCGTACCTAACATATTCTTGAACCTCGTCACAATTTAGCAACACGTATATCCTTGCGGCGTTGTATTCTAATTTGGTTAGGAATATCTTCCCCTTAGTACCAAACGTCTCCCCATATTTCTTAAACACCGAGGGAATTTCATCAGCTTCATCCACACCATTCTGACCGTCGTCATTTCTAGGCAAATTTGTTCTTTTAGTTGAAACACGATCCTCGAAATAGTACGAACTAAAATTTGAAGCCTCGTCGACCAGATATGCGTTTGCTATCGACCCTTCGACACTCGCCTTATTTTTCACGTTGTTCTTTAGTTTGTGAAGATACCTCTCGAACGGGTACATCCATCTATACTGCACTGGGTCAGCAATTCTTGCTTCATATGCAAGATGAACGGGCAGATGCTCCATCGAGTGAAAAAGACTTGGAGGGAAGATCAGTTCTAGTTGACACAATATTAACGGAATGTCACGTTCTAGACGACTCATATCTTCGGTGCGAATGACTGTTGATGTGAGATCCTTGAAAAACAGGCTCAATTCGGTTAGAGCCTTCCACACATTTGAAGGAAGCAGTTCACGAAAGGCTATTGGTATCAGCCTTTGCATGAATACATGACAATCATGACTTTTCATCCCGATCAAACGTGATTCCTTCTTATCGACGCATCGCCCCAAATTTGATACGTACTCATCTGGAAATCGAAGAGATTTGACCCAATCGTGCACAATGCTGCTTTCGACGGCTTATCAAGTGTGTAACAGGCTTTAGGCACTCTCCTGATCCGTCTGGCGCCAGCTCCAAACGATTACAATACTCATTCAACTCTACCCTTAACTTATACGTGTCCTTGGTTTTCCCTTTAACATTCATCACCGTGTTGAAAACATTGTCAAATATATTTTTCTCGATGTGCATAACATCTAAATTGTGGCGGATTAGATTTGTCTTCCAATATGGCAAATCCCAAAAGATACTTCATTTTCTCCAACCAGACGTTCTGGATATTTGCGCATTAACGAGTGTTGCATCCAGTTCAGCAAACTTCACAAGCCTCAATCTTTGTCTCTACCAAAACTTTTGTCCCTGAGTGGACTTCCGGCGGTGGAGTCTCGAAAAATCTTCTTTTAAGAAAGCATCATTTATCCTTTCGAAAACGGTGACCGCATTCAAGGAATTTTCGGTGATTGTCGAACCACGATTGATTCCCGCTGTGGCTAAGAGTGAAGGCGTATGGCCGTTCGATACAGTAAGGACAAGATGTTCGATCGGCCGTACTCCATTTTCTTGGTGAGAAAAAAAGGCTTGGGATAGGAGTCGTGGAAAAGAAAATATGTCATCTCATCAATTTTGCGTAGTTATCTCGATAGGGAGTCGGTAAAGAAATATGCCATTTCATCAATTTTGCGTAGTTATCTCGATTTCGAAGTGGATAAGAGAAAAGATAATAATAATAATAAATAAATATAAATGCATAAAAATATATCAATTTTGTGTAAGTATCTAGATAAGAAAAACAAAGATATATGCTCGATTTGTGAGAAATCAGTCGATTCTATCTGGAATATGGGAATTGTTGGTGAAAAAAAAAGAAAAAGAAATCGGTTCTATCTGAAACATAGGACGTGGAGAGTAGGAGATGAGGGAGATAAAGTGGAAAGAGAAAGAATAATAACATGAAAAATAAATTTAAATTCATACAGACACATATATTTAAGAATTTCTCATATGAAACACGTGGAAGCATAAATTAACAGGAACATACGTAAAAGCATAATATTCAAGTATATCATGAATTAGTAATATAGGGTGAATTGAAATATTCTAACTGACCGATAACCGTGGCGCACATAGGATCCAGTCATATAAACTGTTTAACTTGTGAATTCCTTTTTCTTTTTTTTTCTAATGTAAAATAGACAAATTGACGCATTGACCAACAAAAGATTTTCACGCGTCTATCATTTATATTCCCTTTTCTCTGATCAGATGGATTAGTATATATATTTACGAGATTCCTTAATTAATTATCACAAAAGAAATTAAAATGGCAATTTAAAAAAAGTAGCTTTGTAGAATCTTTTTGCAATTTAGGCCGCAAAACTAACAAGAGGCAGAAGTAGGCTTTTAATATTTTTGGGCATGCCTATGAAAAGCTACTTTTTTAACTAAGTTCGGCATGATATTTTTATTTTTCATTTTTCATTTTTATAAATACTATGTGAAAAAGAGGGAATAAAAGGATAAATCCCATTGAGAATCCTGAGAATTTGTTTCCGTAAGTGCAGTATTTTGAAAATCGGACCAGATCGATTGGGTTAACTGGGAATTGGTTTCGAGAATTTTTACTTGGTTCGAGCGGTTAATGATCCAATGCCACCCGGTAAGATTAGGTAAAAATCGTTAAAACAAGCGAAACAGTGAATTGATTCTATTTTTTTTTTTTTAGTAAAAAAATAAAAATAAGTAGTTCTAATTATTCCAAGTATCAACTAAGTATGAAGATTGTCTTAAGTGATTCTAAAATCTTAAGTGATTTTGAATTTTAAATCATCAAGATTCATTATTTGCAAACTTTATATGTCAAAATTATTTTAAATGATCCTAAATTTTTGTTATCATAATAAATTCATACAAAATGAGATTGACTTTGAATGAATTTGTTGGATATCAGAATTGTACTTTATATATATGATATTAATATTACGCTATGTTTATTGTATTATTATTATTTGCAATATATATATATATATATATATATATATAATGGTCCGGTTTGATGTTCGGTTATTCTAAAACGTTTTAACCGACTAGTGAACCAGTTATTAATTCGGTTCGATATCCGATCCGATATTCAAAATATTGAGTGAGTGTGAATGATTTTAAATCAAGGGACTCTAGTTAGGGCCCGCTTGGTTGAACTTATTGAAAGTGCTTATAACTTATTACATCACAATAAGCTATTTTAGGCTGCTTGGTAATAACCAAGAAGAAGTTTCTGATAGCTTATTTTGCCTAATAAGTTTCTGTTCAAAAAAAACTACAAATCGTAACTTTTTCTAATAAGCTCCTACCTTATTTGGTAAAATTCTTTTTTACCTTTTATATTGTAAAAAATATTTTATTTATAAACTAATATTTTACGAAAATATTTTTATTAGTCATTATTAAAATTTTATTTATTATTATAATTATCTTTTTAATTATTTTTCAAGTATTTGCCTTTTTTTTGAAATAATCTTTTGGAAAGTTTTCATTAATTATTATAATTTTATTTTTATTTTTTATTTTTTTTATGTATAATATTTTATATTTTTTAATCATGTCTATATTGGTAAATTAACCTTCAATCACCTACTTTAATCAACTAATCACAAAGCACTAATTGAAAATCAGCTATCAGTTATCGGTCTTGATTGGTTGAGCTGATTCAAACAGCTGATAGCTGATAACTGATAACTGATAGTTAGTAGCTGATTTTCAATTAGCGCTTGGTGAATTAGTTGATTAAGGTAGTTGATTAAAGGTTAATTTACCAATATAGACATGATTAAAAAATATAAAATATTATAAAAAAATATAAAAAATAAAAGAAATAAAATTATAATAATTAATGAAAACTTCCCAAAAGATTATTTCAAAAAAAAATACTTGAAAAATAATTAAAAAGATAATTATAATAATAAATAAAATTTTAATTATGACTAATAAAAATACTTTCGTAAAATATAAAGTAATATATTAGTTTATAAATAAAATATCTTTTACGATATAAAAGGATAAAAAAGAACTTTACCAAATAAGTTGGAGCTTATTAGAATAAGGTACATTATCACAAGTAGATATATTGGAATCTAAAGAGGATTTATGTTTTAATAAATTTGCCCTTGTGATTGTGCAATGTGAAATTTTCAACTTATAAGTTTTGCGTTTGTATGTTATACTATTCAAGTGGGTATATAGGTAGGTTATTAGTTGCTTAATTATACATGGGGAATTTTCAGAAAACTTTACTCGATTTACTATTTTAACCTCTATTATTCATCTTCTTTTTTTTTAAGAATAAGAATGTCTTTTTATTATACCTCAAACCTTATACCTCTTTATCATGAAATTTCCATCAAATCTTTTTTTTTTCTCTTAAACTAAAAATGACATTTTACGTAATTGATAAATATTTGCTTAAATTTTAGATAAATAATTTATAAGGAATTATTAAAGAGTTTGTAGACATGGATTATTGGCACATGTGAAAGATTGGTATCGTCATGTGTGTGGTCTTTCTTCCTTACACGAATATGTACCACACAAGGAAGATTTATAGGACCACCCTAGTCTGTAGGCCTGAACCCAAAAATCCTCTCCAAATTTGCACAATTACTATATATATATATATATATATATATATATATATATATATATATATATTTTGATCAAAGTGTCAAATTATTATATGGACCCGAACTCACCTAGTAAGGTGCATTAAATAGAAATTTATTATCATATCAGCTATATGTGATGATACATAAGCAGAAATTTATGATTTAGAATTCAATCTTCTATTTTAGAATTTAGTTTTCATTTTAGGGTTTTAAATATTAAATTTAGATTTATATGTAATGATATATGTTAGGTAAATGTGATAATACATTAAGAGACATATAGAGGAAAGTTTAAGAATTCTCTAAAAGGATTTGATACGTATTGTTCTAAAAGATCAAACCCCAAATTCAATCGCTCGTAAATTCTGGTACGCCTCCGTAAACTAACTCATCATTCTTAATAATTCAATATGATGGTTTCTCGGTTATAGCGATAGTTTTCGCTAAGAATATTTTAAATCTGACAAATAACTCGATCAAAATGTATATATTATACAAATAAATTAACTTAATAAAGATATTCATGTTCTATTTTCCGATTCCACTTGTCCAGTAAATAGTAACGATACACGTGCCTATGAAGTAATTTGAAATATTGCGTGTATATAAATAAAACCAAACTAGTATGTTTATGTGTGCGTGTTGAGAACAATGAATAAAAGATTTTTAAAGTTGATCGAGCGCTATATACGCGAAATGGCGTAAAACATAGGCAATGTTTATATAGATTGAATGAATTTTTGTCCATGTGAACAAACCAAACTTAAATATGAAGTAACAACAGTCAACTCACATTTCAGAGTGTACTTTGCACTATTGTATAAAAAATTTGGAAAGAGTTTGGGGCTAGCTGGGCAAACTTTCACAACATCAAAAAAAATTAGTTTTAACA
>BMAC01000808.1:50279-90808 GCA_014905375.1 Phtheirospermum japonicum | reverse complement strand
GGAAGGTAATGAGTTCAGCGAGCTGGTATATTGGAAGGTCGCAGGTATGCTTGGTAATTTATTCTAACTCAGCTTTTGGGTTGTGAAACCCTGATATATGGTTTGGTAAGATGTAAGGGTGATTTATTCATGTGTTTTCGTTGCATTAATTGTTTTTAAGTGGTTGAGTTCTTTTGATTTTGTTTTTTACATGTCCTACCTGATTTCATGCCTCAATCAGCTAGAACATGGGGACTAGCTGATACGGACCAAAATGTCCGTACGTAATATTATTTGATATATTAGGTTATTCGTGGTATGCGACCTCATTTCTAGGAGAGGGTGTGCCTCCTGGAGGATGGGCGAGCTGTATTGTGTCCTTGAAGAAGTGAGCGAGCTCTTTTATGGTGGGTTATGACCTGTTATGATTTAAGCTGTGTATTTAAGCTCGGTTATGGGCTTTGGGAATATCAGACCTACGGGCTTTGTATTGGTGATTGATGGGGCCTCGATGGGTTGTGGTAGGCACAGGCCTGTTGAATTAAAGAGATTTGTTATATATGGGAACTTACCATGTGGGAAGAGTCCTAATAAAAAGTCGGTTATAGAATTGTGGTTATAAAAGATAACCCTAGATTGAGGAAGATTTCTGATATCTCTATATAAAGGACTAGTGTTCTTCATTATATAGGACATTTTTTGATTTGACCATATTATCTCACACTTAAAAGAAAAGTATCACGTTTATTGACTTGAGCATCGGAGGGTCTTAACGGGAGGACTCTGACCCGTTCGAGACGTTGTTTTTGCAAAACCAGCGAGATCGCCAGTAGATTTGTGGAAGAGCTTGGCAGGTCGCTGTGACACATTCAATATCCAATTCAGGTCGCTGATCTATTTTTGAGGTTAGTACCCCCTTTATTTGTAATCCAACTTTTTGGATTTATCAAAGTGACTTAGTAAAGTGTGATGAATCTCTCACAACCCGAATGACTAATTTGTTTTCAAAAAACTAAAAAGATTAAACAAAATTGATTCTACATCCGCGTCATACCTCGCATGACAACTAAACAATTCTACTCCATCATACAGAGATAATTCACTATTCCTTTTCCGTCCGTCCACAAAATAATCCAGTTACCATATTTAACATATTATTAATCTTTTATTTCCCACACATACCCTTAATTAATATTCTTGAAATACTAGTTTTCTTCCTCGTAAATTGAAAACTGATGATTACAATGCAAAATCTTACTATTCCAAAAAAAAAAAAATATACTAATTCCAATACTGATTTCTATGAGTATTAATTGACATTAATAAATTCAAGAAGTGTATAATTGGAAAACACTGACTAAATTATGACTTAACTATATAAACTACCAATTTCTTAATCTGTGTGAAACCAACCGTAAGACCATCAAATTGGAACGGAGGGAATAATTAATTAGTTTGGAGGATTTTAAGAAATTTGAAATAATAGGTGGATTCCAATATATATATTGTGCAAAAATAATATTTTATGTAATTATATATAAAATAAATTAGAAACAATATAAAGATCAAATTTTATGTAACAGTCCTTTGAAAATAGCAAGACATGTATTGTGTATTTATGATTAAATAAAACAAAAAACTAAGTAGAACAATAAACGATGCACATAGTTTTTATGTTATTACAAAAATGGCACTGAACCATTACACACATCGATTTTTTTCGACAATCGATGTGTATAGTCATGATTGTATGGAGATTTTTGTACTAGTGAGAATAGTTACAGCGTCTTGCAAGTACAACTTCAAATTACACGAATTAGGTTCTTACCAGACGAACAAATACTATACCAATTATTATAATTTTTTTTTTGCCAACACGTGGACTTATGCAACATTTTATGGACTTCATCCTAGGCTGAAAGTTGAAAAGAGTTGGGTTCTATTTATACTAGATCAAATTGGGTTAAATGAGCCAAATTGGCCTTAAAAGGCTTGATTTTCCCATGTTTGACCCATGTTCGACCCACTGGCGTTGCTGTTGGCGAGCAGTTTGGCAAACGCCAGGCGCTGCTGGGAGGGGGCGCTGGCGCAGGATTTGGCGAGCAGTTTGGCAAGCGCTAGGCGCTGCTGGCGCAGAGTTTGGCGAGTGGTTTGGCAAGCGCAGTGATCGGAGGAGGCCCTCGCGCCTATTGTGGCAAGTTGTGACTAGTATTCCAGGATGTTGGGTGTTTTGAAGCCTCCCTTGACCTATAAAAATAGGAATTTTTGCACATAAATACCCAAGAATTTCACCAACTTTAAATTAATTAAAACCACTTAACCCATTTTCACTTAAAATCAAAAGAAGAACACAAAAACCCAAAAATAAGGAAAACAACCTAGAAAACTTAGCTAAACTACTAAAGAACCACTAAAAATAATATAAAACCCTAATTAAAACAATAGGAAAAACACAACAATTACATGTAAAACAGCGAGTCAGAATCATCGTCATCTTCAGGGTACTCTGTAGCAATCAAGTTCTTCTTTCTGAGAGTATTCGCACCTTAATTTTTAAAGTGTCCCCAACCTTTGTATTCATGAAATTGGACTTCAGTGAGAGGTTTTGGGGAGCTAGATGTATTGGATACGAAAGGCGAAGATTGGGATATGGAAAGTGTGCGCCCAAAAAAATTGGTGTGGGCACCTGTGGCTTGATCTTTGAACTTGATCCTCCAATGATTTTTTTTCTTCTTTAAGAACTTGTTAAAACGTTGAATCACATAGGACACTTCTTCATCTCCAAGTGTGGTAGTTTCGATCTTATCAAGTAAACCTCTCAAATCAAAATCTTCATTATCATCATCGGAGTTAACATCAGAGGAGAGAGAAACATTCTTCTCTTTTGAGTTGGAACCAAGATGTTCCATCTCAAATGTCATGAGTGAGCCAACTTAAGCGTCGAAATCTAGATCGTCTGTGTCCTTGGATTCTTCTATGACTACCACTTTAATACTGAATTTCTTTGAAATGGATCTGAGTAGCTTTCCCACAAGACGTGAGTTACTCATCGCTTCACCAAGTTCCCTGCACTCGTTTGCGATGTCTGAAAGTCTTATAGCATAGTCCATGATGGAATCTTTTTCATCCATCCTCATTGACTCGAAAGCAGCAGTCAACATTCTTAGTCTTGATCTATTCACGCTCTGGGTTCCTTCACACACCCTTTGCAATGCGTCCCACGCATCCTTTGCTGAATCAAACTTTTTGATAACTTTGTAATAGTTTGAGTCAACATATCCACAAAGGGTGTTAATGCACTTGGAATTCCAGTTTGATTGGGCTATTTCATCAGCAGTCCAATCTATTTTTTCTTGATGAAGGTGTCACCATCAGCATCAGTAACACGTGGTTTTTCGCATCCAACCAGAATGGTTCTCCATGCTTATTCATCGATATTATTTATGTGCCACCTCATCCTCTGTTTACAGAGAGAGTAGTTCTCTCCATTGAGGATCGGAGGTCTTGGATTCCCCTGAGCATCCATAGAGTCCTACAAAATAAGGATCGGTATACTTAGTACGTCAAGTATCCTGCTCTAACACCAATTATTACTTTGTAGACCTATGGTAACTAAAATAAGTATCGGTCAAACAGTGTTAAGTTTGGTGTTAAGAACACTGGAACTAACACTAAATAGTTTGAGATTTGTAAATGGCAGATTAATAACAGATGTTAATACTGGTGTTAAAAACACCAATAGTAACATCAATCAAATATGTAGCGGAATAAATATTAAGAGATTAATACAACAATTTAAATTCCATTTACAAGAAAAAGTGCTGGTGAACTTGGGTATACAAACTCGAAAACTATATTACTTTTCTTGTTCAAGATCAAATACAAAAGGAGTAAAGTAATATATGAAAACTAAAATATCAAACACTATGATACTAAAATACTTGTCGCCTCGAAGGATGATCTTCTCCGTTGGTTACGCAACTTCAAAGAACTTAATCTCGAATAGTGACTCCAAGTACTCAACGTTGCTTGTGTTCTTCTTGCATTGTTGCTTGCGTCGTCTTCTTGTGTCGATCTCTCAAAAATCGCGTGCAAAAGATGTCTTTAAGTATTGTCCTTTTCTTGTCTTAAATAAAAAAGTCCTAGAGTCCATAACTTGGTAAACAAATAAAAGAAATCCTAAACATAATCTAGGAAACTAAATAAAGTCCTAAACATAATTTAGGAAACAAAATCTAGTGTTCTAATTTATTTTGTGCCCAATAAAGGCAAATAATTAAAAAAAGGAAAAGTTGCCAAGAATAAAATTCTCAACAGTCGACAAGCTTCTTGATCAGATAAAGTAGATGTGTTACCTTATCAATCAAAGTGATACAAATTGTGTAGAACAACTCCGAATGGATAGAATTGCATTTGGTAGTCTTAGTTATTTATTGGAAGTATACAAGGGACAATTCTATCACCACATAAATTTCTTATATATTCTAAAATAATTAAAAAATAAATTTATATTTATCTCTCTTACTTACAAGTGAAATTACACGCCTGGGTAGGAGAGAGAAAATCAATAAATATGGATAGTCAAGATCTTAACGTGTAGAATTTTGAAAATTTGTAAGAACAAACATTGTATTTTCTTGCTTATTTCCATAATTGATTTGTATTTTCATATTGAGGCATACGACAAGGCATACGACCAACTTCCAGTTTCAATTCCTAGTTTAGTTTAGCTAGTTTAATTGCTTTATTTTCATTTCCTTTTATTTTCCAAGCTTGAAACACATTGAATCCTTCAATTGAATCGATCTCCGATAATACCAAGCCATGAACCCGTTGATATACTTTCAACACCACTAAAGCTCCGCTAACAAAATGGCGCCATTTCCGGGGAAGAGTTTCTCTTTGTTATTTGACATTTTTTGTTAAGTATGTTAGGTGCGTATAGCTTTGGTGGATACATTCCCGACATGGGAGGGCATGGTGAAAACCATGTCGGGTTTCGCGACTCCTCGGGTTCGGTTGATCCATATGGACGATTTGGTGCTCCGACTCACTTCCCGAACATGCATATTCTGACATCCGAGTCGTATGGTGGGTATAATGCTTCCAATCATTGCACGAGCTTGTCTATGTATGGCTTTGCGAGTTTGAATGAGTATGAGGGTGGCCAAACTCTGAATCTCGGCCTATATGATGGTTCTCTCCCTTTCAATTTCGATTATGACCCATTTGGTGCCATCAGTGGCACTCATGATCCCGATCCGTATGCGTACTTCGGAGGTTTGAGCTCTAATGACCAAAATTCCCCTCCTACCCTCGATATTCCAGTGCATGCTCCTATTCCGCCCCCCGATCCGACTCTCTTGGCCATTTTACAACAATTGCAAACACTTTCCGTCACGTTGGCTTCGTTCGGTACTAAAATTAATGCTCTCAAAGCTACACTTGTGCAAATGGAAAGTGATGTGAGTATGTTGAAGCAAGCGAACGAGGAAGATGAATTGCCAAGCCAACCTTCGCATCCTCTTGCGGTCACGGTCATTGGAAGTGGTGGGGTGGTTGATAATATGGTTTTTCCGCCGTCCGAGGTGGAGGTGGTTTCTATTACGAGTATTCTTCCTCTTCCCGATTCTATTTTCCCCAATTTCGCAAATAATATTCCTGATGCCCCTATACCCTATCCATCAAGCTTCTCCTTCGAGGTTTGCTTACGCATGGACGTGGCCCAAGAGTCGATTGAACAAGTTTATATGGAAGATATTTACCATGAGGGGGAGGTTGGCCCGGACGTCGATATTGAGGATTGTTGCGAGGTTTTTAAGCCCCTTGTTCTACATGATAAATCCGTTGTGATCCAACGTACCCAAGACTTGTGTGAAAAAGATGTTTTATGGGTCATTAAGGGCAACAACAACTTTTTAGAGGGGGAGGGGGAGGTTAGTGATGCTAAGATTGAAGAGCTTGATGAGTGTCTTGAGAGGGTCGGTGTATTGTTTGAGTTAGTTTCCGATGAGGCCGAGAGGAGGCATAAGCCCGAGCTTAAGCCTCCTCCATTTCCCCTCGAGCATGCTTATTTAGAGAAAGAGGAGATCCAACCGATCATCATCTTTGCCAATCCGGAGCGAGAAGAAGAGGAGGGGTCGATTGAAGAACTTAAAATTCGTAAGGGTGCAATTGATTGGAGACCCGGAGTGATAAGGGGAGCTAGCTCTTGGACTTACTTGCATAAACTCGTCTTGGAGGATGATGCCACACCACCTCGAGGATTTTAAAGGCATTTGAATCCAAAATTTGAGGAAATAGTGGAAGACGAGAAAGTGATCGAGGATGAAAAAGGAAAGTTATTGGCCACGAGGGCTACGGCGAGATGGAGGATGTTGATCGATTCTAAGTGGTTAAATGCGGATTTCAAAAGTGATCGTTTCCCTCCCCCGTTGCTCGGCCACATGTTGGAAAAGATAGCCGGCCATTACTCCTTTTGTTTTCGGGATGAGTCGTCGAGCCACTTCAAAACCACCATCCCACCCGAGGACCTAGCCGAGATGATTTTCGATTGCTCGCTTGGAACGTTTGCTTTTTGGCGGATCTTATACGAGCTATGCAATGCGCCAAGGACGTTCCAATGAGTGGATCCTCTCGACAAGGAGGAGATTTTGTTGGTGGATCCTCCCGTTATCTTTCCACCTTGAGCAAAAGGAAGTTCGTTGAGCTAATGACGTAAAACAAGCGCTTCTTGGGAGGCAACCCAAGATCTTCTCGTTTATTCCTTTCTTATTCTCTTATTTTATGAAAATCCAAAAAAATATTTAAAAAATTGAAAAAATAAAAAAAAAACTGTTTTGGTTCTTTTGAACCTTTGGTTTTGTTTTATGTACATATTTTATTATGTTTTTGATTTCGTGTGATTTTCTTTTCTAAGTTTTGTTTTCCAACGTCGACCATTGGACGATTGATAAAAGTGAGTAGCGTTCATGAAGCCGGGAGATACTAGCCATGCTCGATTTTCGCTTAGATTGCTTAGATGCCTAGGTGGACCCTATTGAGCTCAACCAAAACTAGCTGGGTTAAGGAAGTTTCTATTCCCCTTCCTTTTACTTTGTTTTCATTAAAATGCGGGTAATGCATGGTTTAAGTGTGGGGTGATTAGGTGGTTAGGGTCCGGGTGTCACAAAGTACGATTTGTCTTTCTTGACTCGAGCCTTGGCGAAGTGACGCATTCTTGGCGAAGTGTCGTTTACTATTTGCGCTATTATATGGTTGAGTCGTTTTTGTGTCTTTTGTGTCATTATTACATTGTTGAACAACTCCACATACTTGAAGGTTTGAATATTTTACTTGTCGAGTTTTTGCATGTTTATGCCCTCTTGTGTGAAGAGTTAAATTTTTGTGCTTCGTCCAAAACCCGCCTATATATATATATATCTAAACAACATTTTATCGTGAAAAGATTGCAAATCTCTAAAAGCTCTTTTGATTTTGCTCCCAAATTCGGTGCAAACTAGTGAGTAGCATTGTGTGATTTATCGACTTGATTGCATTTTTATGGAAATCGCATTGAGGAGGTTTGACTTTGCTCGTACATGATTTAATTTGAAAATGACTTCGAGGCACATATATCACCTTTATTCCGGCCATATCCAAATATATACGCTACTTAAAAATCCCAAATGAGCCCCCTTGAGCCTTTATCCCGTTTCTTGTTAGCCGAGCTTGATTTTAGCTCTTATATCTTCATAAAGTATGAGGTAAAAGTGTATGATTAGTTAATAAGAAATCTGAGGGAAATCGATTGAGGGTTTTGGGTTTTGAGTTGCTTATACCCCCAAAAAAAAAGAGAAAAAAAAGGGGAGAAGAAAAATAATACTCCAACACAAATCACGAAAAGTGATAAAGCGTCGTTCATGTGTAAAGCCTAGTTTAAAGGCTAAGTTTAATGAAAAGAAGCAAATTCAAAAAGCTTTTAAGTGTTGTTAAAGTCGGAAAAGCGTGTGAGTATACGAAAGGATTTTGAATGAGAGTTTGGTGAATTGGGAAAGGTGAAGCGATTATAAGCTTAGAAATTAGGATTTTGTGAGTTATTGATCGCCTTTGATCGTGTGTTAGCCACTATATTCAAATATTCCATACCTTACCAAAGAGCCAACATTACAACCCATAATTAAGACCTCTTTCGATTCTTATTAGGTCATATACTACGAGCAATTTTGAGCGTTAGATTTGTGAAATCTTGAAAAGGTGCATGCATTGCCCTACTTGAGCGTAAACACATCCCATATACACTTGAGCGAACTGAGACAACACCCTCAAAATTTCATTAGAGAGGAAGTCATTGATTTGGCTTGCATGTGAGAAAGAGTAATACGAGCAATGCTTGACGATAGCGAGTTTATGTTGAAAATATCATCGTATTAATAAGGATAAGCACAAGGATTTTTCTTTTTACATAATGTTCATTGCATGTACACTCTTGATTCTTTTCGTTGTTCGAGGACGAACAAACCGATAAGTGTGGGGTAGTTGTTTTGCATGTAATTGTTGTGTTTTTCCTATTGTTTGAGTTAGGATTTTATATTATTTTTAGTGGTTCTTGAGTAGTTTAGCTAAGTTTTCTAGGTTGTTTTCCTTATTTTTGGTTTTCGTGTTCTTCTTTTGATTTTAAGTGAAAATGGGTTAAGTGGTTTTAATTGATTTAAAGTTGGTGAAATTATTGAGTTTTTATGTGCAAAAATCCCTATTGTTATAGGTCAAGGGAGGCTTCAAAACACTCAACATTCTGGAATACTAGCCACAACTTGCCACAATAGGCGCCAGGGATCCTCCCAGCACTGCGCTTGCCAAACCACTCGCCAAACCCTGCGCCAGCAGCGCCTGGTGCTTGCCAAACTGCTCGCCAAATCCTGCGCCAGCGCCCCCTCCCAGCAGTGCCTGGCGTCTGCCAAATCGCCAACAGCAACGCCAGTGGGTCAAACACGGGTCAAACCTGGGTCAAACATGGGAAAATCAAGCCTTTTAAGGCCAATTTGGCCCATTTAACCCAATTTAATCTAGTATAAATAGAACCCAACTCTCATTTTGTAAAAGATAACCAATCCCCTCCTAACCCAAACTTGGGTTTGGGATTAAAATTACTCTCGAGCTCTTGAATGATTTTCTCTTGCTTAGTATTTAGATTCAATTTCAAGCTTTTATGTAATTTCTTTTCCTAGATTAGATTTAATTTCAAGCACCCCCCTTGGGTTTGTAAGCTTAATAAGAATCCAAATACTCCTTTGGATTGTTACTTTAGATGCAATTACATTCAAGCTTTGTTTCATTTCTTAATTCAAGTAAGTTTACTTTCAATTTCATGTTTTATGCTTTATTTCCATGCTTGTTCTTCATTTTCATGCTTTGTTCTTCATTTTATGCTTTTTGTCTTAGCACCTTGAATTCATGTTAGATCTTAATAATTGGATATGGAATCTAGATGAGTGACACATCTAAATCATATATCGAGTCTTAGATCGTCTTGATTTCAAGTCTTTCCTATGCTTTATTTGCAATTTTTTTTTCATGCATAGTTTTATGTTAAATCTTAGATCTACACTTTGATGCTTGTTATTTTCCTTAAAGTTTAAACTTTCAGGTCAACTTTTCTTGCTCTTTACATCCATGCTTTCAATTTTTACTTATTTGCATTATTTAGGATTTTATGCATAGTTGTACCTTGTGCTTGCATGATTGTACTTGGTGAAACATTGCATTTTCTTGCTTATTTCCATAATTGTTTTAGATTTTCATATTGAGGCATACGACAAGGCATCCGACCAACTTGCAATTTCAATTCCTAGTTTAGTTTAGCTAGTTTAATTGCTTTATTTTCATTTCCTTTTATTTTCCAAGCTTGAAACACATTGAATCCTTCAATTGAATCGATCTCTGATAATACCAAGTCATGAACCCGTTGATATACTTTCAACACCACTAAAACTCTTCTAAGCAAGAGAAAATCATTCAAGAGCTTGAGAGTAATTTTAATCCCAAACCCAAGTTAGGATTGGGAGGGTATTGGTTATCTTTTACAAAATGAGAGTTGGGTTCTATTTATACTAGACTAAATTGGGTTAAATGGGCCAAATTGGCCTTAAAAGGCTTGATTTTCTCATGTTTGACCCACTAGAATTGCTGTTGGTGACCAGTTTAACAAACGCCAGGCGCTGCTGGGGGGGGGGGGGGGGGGGGGGCGCTGGCGCAGGATTTGGCGAGCAGTTTGGCAAGCGCCCAGGCGCTGCTGGCGCAGGGTTTGGAGAGTGGTTTGGCAAGCGCAGTGCAGGGAGGAGGCCCTAGCGCCTACTGTGGCAAGTTGTGGCAAGTTGTGGCTAGTATTCCAGAATGTTGGGTGTTTTGAAGCCTCCCTTGACCTATAACAATAGGGATTTTTGCACATAAAAACCCAAGAATTTCACCAACTTTAAATCAATTAAAACCACTTAACCCATTTTCACTTAAAATCAAAAGAAGAACACGAAAATCCAAAATAAGGAAAACAACCTAGAAAACTTAGCTAAACTACTCAAGAACCACTAAAAATAATATAAAATCCTAATTCAAACAATAGGAAAAACACAACAATTACATGCAAAACAACTACCCCACACTTATCGGTTTGTTCGTCCTCGAACAACGAAAGAATCAAGAGTGTACATGCAATGAACATTATGTATAAAGAAAAATCCTTGTGCTTATCCTTATTAATGCGATGATATTTTCAACATAAACTCGCTATCGTCAAGCATTGCTCTTATTACTCTTTCTCACATGCAAGCCAAATCAATGACTTCCTCTCTAATGAGATTTTGAGGGTGTTGGCTCAGTTCGCTCAAGTGTATATGGGATGTGTTTACGCTCAAGTCGGGCAATGCATGCACCTTTTCAAGATTTCACAAATCGGACGCTCAAAATTGCTCGTAGTATATGACCTAATAAGAATCGAAAGAGGTCTTAATTATGGGTTGTAATGTTGGCTCTTTGGTAAGGGATGGAATATTTGGATATAGTGGCTAACACACGATCAAAGGCGATCAATAACTCACAAAATCCTAATTTCTAAGCTTATAATCGCTTCACCTTTCCCAATTCACCAAACTCTCATTCAAAATCCTTTCGTATACTCACACGCTTTTCCGACTTTAACAACACTTAGAAGCTTTTTGAATTTGCTTCTTTTCACTAAACTTAGCCTTTAAATTAGGCTTTACACATGAACGACGCTTTATCACTTTTCGTGATTTGTGTTGGAGTATTATTTTTCTTCTCCCCTTTTTTTCTCTTTTTTTTTGGGGTATAAGCAACTCAAAACCCAAAACCCTCAATCGATTTCCCTTGCATTTCTTGTCAACTAATCATGCACTCTTACCTCATAATTTATGAAGATATAAGAGCTAAAATCGAGCTCGGCTAACAAGAAACGGGATAAAGGCTCAAGGGGGGTCATTTGTGATTTTTAAGTAGCGTATATATTTGGATATGGACGGAATAAAGGCGATATATGTGCCTCGAAGTCATTTTCAAATTCAATCATGTACGAGCAAAGTCAAACCTCCTCAATGAAATTTCCATAAAAATGCAAGCAAGCCGATAAATCACACAATGCTACTCACTAGTTTGCACCGAATTTGGGAGCAAAATCAAAAGAGCTTTTAGAGCTTTGCAATCTTTTCACGAGAAAATGTTGTTTATATATATATTTATAGGCGGGTTTTGGACGAAGCACAAAAATTCAACTCCTCACACAAGAGGGCATAAACATGCAAAAACTCGACAAGTAAAATATTAAAACCTTCAAGTATGTGGAGTTGTTCAACGATGTAATAATGACACAAAAGACACAAAAACGACTCAACCATATAATAGCTCAAATAGTAAACGTCACTTCGTCAAGAATGCGTCACTTCACCGAGGCTCGAGTCAAGAAAGAGAAATCGTACTTTGTGACACCCGGACCCTAACCACCTACTCACCCCACACTTAAACCATGCCTAAATCTGTTCCAGCCTTGTTCGCTAATGTTGTGTGGGATGAAGACATCCGTGTTGGTAACACTGAAACCAACACCTTGTGCCTGAATGAAGAGGTTGATGAATCTCTTGACGAGTGCGAGAAGCTGAGCATTGAGTATAAACAATTATTTTCTAGTTGGGGAAAATATGTACTCAAAGTCAAGGATCTTATGATCAAGGTGGACAAACTGACTAAGGAAAAGGATGATCAACTGAATATAATTGTCCAATTGGAGTCGTAACTCACCAAAAGGGAGGATGAGCTAGAACGAGTGAAAAATGAATTAAAGAAGGTCCAAGGGACCATCTCAAACTTCAACAAGGGCAAGGCAAAGCTTGATGAAATTCTGGATATGAGTTCCCAGAATCCTCGAGACACGGAATTAGCTACAAACCAAATCAGCCAACACCAGCATCAAACCAAAAATGGAAATCGACCAAACACCACAAGAGGAGAAGAAGACAGTATGTGTGTCATCACTGTGGTGATCCATGTCACATTTGACCTTTCTGCTGGAAGATTGTTGGCGAGAAAAGGCAGTTTCAGAGGACAATGTTGTCTGCTGAGTCCCATGACAGTTTTCATTTTACTAACACCAAAACCAACACCAGGTTCAAACAGATCTAGGTCAAAAAGAATGAGATCAAATGCAATATGGTCTATACATCCCTGAAATCCCACGTTCTCGGAGCCTGATACCTCGACAGTGGTTGCTCCAAGCACATGGCTCTGAAGATCTACTTTCCAACATCGTCAGATTTCAAGGAGGAAAGGTAAGATATGGTGGAGGTGCAAATGGCCAAATCATTGTCCAAGGAACTCTTCATGTCCCTGGTATTGCAAAGCTCGAGAATGTGTTACTTGTTGAAGGTTTAACTACAAACTTGATAAGCATAAGCCAATTGTGTGATGGTGGTTTTAATGTCAAGTTCACCCATGAAAAATGTGAAGTCTATGATGAAGGCAATGTATGTATCCTTACTGGACAGAGGACCTCCGAAAATTGCTACCAAATAAGTGGTGATGTATTCTGCAAATTGTCTCAATTGAGTGATGCCGAGATGTGGCATCAAAAGCTCGGACATGTCAACTATAAGATGCTGGAAAGACTAATCAAAAAGGAAGATGTGAATGGGCTTCCTAAGATCAACACCAAGATCATCCCTGTATGTGAGGCATGTCAGAAAGGAAAGAAAGTCAGGGTGTCACATCCTAATGTACAAAGTCTCACTACCTCATACTGTTTTGAACTCCTTTACATAGATCTTATGGGACCACTTGAAGTTGAGAGCCTTGGAGGTAAGAGGTATGTTCTTGTGATTGTAGATGATTTTTCTCGTTTTATATGGGTAGAGTTTTTAAAAAAAAATCTGAGGCTTTTGAAGCATTTAAAAAACTTGCAAAAAGGTTGTTCGTGTGATTTGGTGTGAATATTGGTAGGATTAGGTCTGATCATGGAAAGGAATTTGAGAATGCATCTTTTTTCAAACTATTGTTCAAAAGTAGGTATAAGTCATGATTTTTCATCACCTATCACCCCCCAATAAAATGGGATAGTCGAACGTAAAAATAGGTCTCTTGCTGAGATGCTAGGACTATGCTCATTTCTAATGGCATTATAAAACGTTTTTGGGCTGAAGCTATGAGTACTGCATGTCATATGATTAATAGGGTATATTTTAGACCAGGGTCTTGTATCACCATCTATGAGTTGTTGTTGGGTAAAAAACAGAACTTGAGTTACTTTCATGTATTTGGATGTATCTTCTATATGCTTAATGATAGAAATCATCTTGCAAAAATGGGTTCAAAAAGTGATAAATGTATCTTCATGGGATATTCCCAAAACAGTCATGTATATAGGCTGTTTAATCTCAGGACACGTAGCATATTTGAGTCGGTTAACGTCAAGTTTGATGATTTGATGAGTGGTGTTAAACCTGAAGAGGATAATGATCTAGTATATGATCAAATCCCTCAAGATAATGTCACGGTTGGTGTAGATGAAAGAGCAGGTGTTGAAATCGAAGATGCAGGTGTTGAAACTGAAGAAACTGGTGGTGACAGTTCTGGTGACTTAACACCAAACCCAAAACCTACTCAAGCTGCTCCATAATCAGATTCTGATCCAGATGAGGAAGATCCAGCTGATCCCATTGACTTACATCAGAAGGATATTCCATCAAGAATACAGAGGAACCATCCCACGGGCCCAATCATTAGAAATCTCGATGAAAGAAGTACAAGAAAGCGCGAGATAAACTTCAAAGAATTATTAGGTATGTTTGTTTATCTACTAACTGTTCTAAAATTCAAGAGTCTTTGTATCTTTCCAAAACAGAGCCCAAGCGTGTGGAGGATGCTCTTAAGGATGAATTCTGGGTAAAGGCAATGCAAGAGGAGTTGGGTCAATTTGCCAAGAACGATGTTTGGGGTTTAGTTCCTCATCCAGAAAACTCACATGTAACAGGAACGAAGTGGATCTTCAAGAATAAAATGAACGAGGCAAGCAATATTCTGAGGAACAAGGCTCGACTGGTTGCACACGGTACACTCAAGTTGAGGGTATCGATTTTGATGAGACTTTTGCTCCTGTTGCTCGCATTGAATCTGTAAGACTTTTACTTGTTGTTTCTTATCATATGAAAATATCTCTACATCAAATGGACATAAAGAGTGCTTTTCTTAATGGAGTTTTAAGTGAAGAAGTGTTTGTAGAACAACCTAAAGGGTTTGTAGATCCCCACAAACTAGACTTTGTTTAAAATTGAAAAATGATTTATATGGTTTAAAACAAGCTCCGAGAGCTTGGTATGAAAGGTTGACTTAACACTTGCTTTTTTAAATTTTAGACTAGGGGAAGTTGACAAAACCTTATTTCTTCTTAAATCAAATAAGCACATCTTGATTGTCCAGATTTATGTAGATGATATGATTTTTGGATCTACTAATGAGCAGATGGTGAAAGGTTTTATAACTCGAATGTCTGACACATTTGAGATGAGCATGGAAGGTAATCTCTCTTACTTTATTGGTTTGAAAATTAAACAGTTGGATGACGGTATTTTTCTCTCTCAGACCAAATATGCTAAGAATCTTGTTAAAGAATTTGGCTAGAGAATGAATCACATAAGAAAACACCATTAGGCAAAATCATGAAACTGTCAAGAGAAGATGTTGGAAATGGTGTTGATAACACTATGTACAGAAGCATGATAGAGAGTCTTTTGTATTTAACAGCCAGTAGGCTCGATCATGTATAGTGTGTGTCTATGTTCTAGATATCAGTCAAACCCTAAAGAATCACACTTAAAAGGATTTAAAAGAATCATTACATATATAGCTGGTACAACTGAATTGGGTGTTTGGTATTCTAAGGAAACTGGTACTGAACTCGTGGGTTATACTGACTCGGACTGGGTTGGGGATGTTGTGGATAGGAAGATTACCACTAGGGGATGTTATTTCTTAGGTAATAACCTTATCTCATGGTACAGTAAAAAATAAAATTGCATCTCTCTTTCTACAGCTGAAGCCGAATATATTGCAGCTGGAAGTGTATGTACATAGTTATTGTGGATGAACCAGATGATAGAGGACTAAAGTCTACATAGTCATATTTTGAATGTGCTTTGTGATAGTTCCAGTGCCATTGATATCTCCAAAAATCCGGTCCAGCACTCACGAATCAAACACGTGACATAAGGTACCACTTTATTCGTGATTTGGTTGAGAGAAAGATAGTGAGTCTTGAACATATAGGGACAGACAATCAGCTTGCTGACATCTTGACAAAGACATTAGATTTAGAGACCTTCTCTCATTTGAGAAGAGATCTCGGGATGTGCATTGTCTAAGTCAATGTTAGTTTTGATGTCATGACACCTAAAACTGTCATCAGTCATGACATCTGTTTATTTACGCATACGTTTTTATTTTCTTTTTCATACATAATCTGAATGCATTGGGTCTGGTTGAAAGTGCAATAAGGTCATGTGTTGTAATAAAATGGTGGCAAAAAGACTAACCTCTTCAATTAGGTGATTGTGGAGCTTTCCCGCAGAAACTGGTTTTCTCCCAGGTCCAAAAAATAAGGAGTGTTAAAAGCACTTGCTAAGATAATTTCTCTTCAAATCTATAAAAAAGGTGAAGAAAATCAGGATTAAAAAGATCCAATCTTTAAATTTCACCATCTTGAGTGATTTTGACGTAGTCATTAACTTTGGTTAAGGGGTCTATTTTCATTAACTCACCTAAAGCAATGTTGGTTATAATTTCACCAGTCATGAAAAGCAACACCGATCAAGTCACTAAAACCATAAATTGTATTTTTAAACTTCTTAGGTCATATATTTTTATACATCAATTAGGACATTCATACTTTGAGAAGATGCCATTTCGTTGTGTGTTCTGTTGCTTGTACTTGTGTCTCTCTTGAAAACTCTTAATCCTGTTGTGAATCTTGCTAACCGAGTGCTTCAGTGGTGTTGAAATCGGTGGATTGGACAGGTAATACGAGGTTGATATGGTGAGTGAAAAATTGCTTGGCAAAGATTTTATTTAACTATGTTGATGGTTTATAAAAATCCAGCTCTATTTCTCGTTGACTTTGTGTGTAGGATATGTAATTTTTATTTTCCAAAAATTGAGATATTGGCTTAGTGGTTTATTTTGGCAGAAATAGTGTAAGATTATTTTAATTTGGAGTGGGATCATGTGTCCTAGTTTAAGGGGGAGTGGGTGTTTTTAGAAGGAAATAAAATATTTTGTGGTATAAATCGGTTGTTAGGTAAATAAGGGTTCAATTTTTTATTATTTACTTTACCTTTTTCTCTCCTACAACGGTCACTTTTTGCAGAATAAAAGATCTCTCTTTCTTTCTTTTTTCCGTTTGCTCTATTCCTCCATAACTCTTCTGCAAATTGAAATCTTCTTCCCTCACTACTTTACCATATCTCTCGATTACTGCTTTGTTTCGTGCGCTTTTCTTCAAAATTTTTACAAGATGTCGAACCCATCTTCTCCGTCCAATATTCTTGAACTACCGACCGGTGTGGCCCATTCCGATCAATAGGTTCCACTAAATCTTCCAAGATTCGGTGGATTGGATATTCTCGAAGAAATCAGTGGTGTTGGTACTGTAAACCCATCACCGATTGCAACATCTCCTGCCAGTGCGCTGCCGCTCAACTCTTAAGATGGTGTTCCTGCTCTGACTCCGTCCGAAGCTATTCTGGAGGTGCAGGTCGATCCAGGACAGCAGGGCAACAAAATCGACATTAACAATTTGCCCAATCTACCATTCATAGCGGAGACTTTTGGCCTAGTTGGAAATTCAACCTTGAAAAGGTCACGCAGGCTGCGAATGATTTCCCCGGGTGTGGTTCTGGTGGCTGTTCCAAAGATTCAAGCTGGTCTTATTGCCATGTGCCAATTGAGCACATAAATATGGCCAAGAATGTTACGGTGGAAACTGATTTTGATGATGATGAGTTTGTGCCACCAGTACCAATTGCTGCGTCGACGACCTCCTCTGCTCCCCGATTGGCAAAAATGGCGACTCCTCGCCGGAAACAAACCGTGAGTCTGGCTGAGAAAAAGAATCCGCCAGCTTCCATCAAGGTGTCCCCATCGTCTACTGCTATGAGCTATTTGAGTCCCCCGTATGATATTGTTGGTTTTTTCAATGGAGAGGTTACAAGTTCCTCCAGTCCGTTGACTGTTGATCCTCCTCTCACTCCAGTTAATATGGCTCAACCAGTGTCTGAGCTTGAGCTCTTCGATTACTCGCCTGACTCTAACGATGCATTTCCCCTTGGTAATTACTTGATTGCCGTAAGAAGGGAAAAGAAATAGACCAAAGCTGCCAAGAAAGCTGCTAATAGTTCGAAGGTTGTGTCACCAATCAAAACACCATCTGAAGCTTCTCCACCCGCTAATGTTGGTTCTGGTGACGTGTCACCAAAACTAACATCCCCTGCAATTGACCCCGCCTCTTCTTCTAGCTCTGGATTTGCTGATTTTGCTGCCTCTGAACATGCATCACCCTCATCTGACTAGTTGTCTGATGAAATTGATGAAGATGAAGTTCATGGCGTTGAAATCAAGGAAATGGTGCCTGTTTCACCAAAGTTCCTAACTATGGAAGTAGAAGAGTTGTTTGATAGTTATAAAACTCGAGGGATAATTTTCTGAACGCCGGGTTCCAGTTAATGTTTTTGAGAAGCAGAATCTGGTTGCTTTCTTTAAGCACAAAGTTATGTATTCCACTGTTACTACTGCTATGCCATTTGTGCATGATGTCATCCTTGAGTTCTATGCAAATATGTTGCCGTCTGTTGTTGATTCCAAGTCTGTGAATTATGGGAAAGTGTTTGTGCATGGGAAAGTTTATTCTTTTACTCCTGACTTGATTAATGAGTTTTTTGGGACTGAGTCGTATCATGGTGACTCGACTGTGGATGACATGGATGAGGTCATCAATCTTTTGTTTGGTGGGCTGATGAAACAATGGCGTGAGCAATTACCTTGCACACGTCTTTCCTCTCTATATTCTGTATTGCACAAGGTGGGCGTCTTCAATTGGGTCCCTACCAAGAATGCGACTGTTGTCACTCATCCTCAGGCGGTGTTTCTGTACAACATTGGCTGCGGAATTAAATTCAACTTTGGCTAGCATGTATTTGAGGTCATCACCAGGTTTGCTACGACTAAGGCCGCATCCTCTCTCTGTTTTCCGTCTCTCGGTTACAGCTTGCTAGAAAATTAAGGTTTTATGCTTACCAGAGACGACGTGCTCACTAGCGAGGCCGATTGGTTCTCTTTGTGTGGTCAGCACTTGGCTGGAGCATGCGTCGTTGACCTTCCTTAGCAAGCGCCTCCTCGCGCTGGTGGATTTCCTAGTGATGGTTCTGGTGTTACTAGCACCGGTTCCAACATGGTGCATTTTTCTGCTCCAGTTGTTCGGGCCCAGATAGCTTTGATTGATAATCAGATTACCCAGTTACAGGCGCTTCGAGGTTCTTTTCTGGAGGCCCTTTTACCTTCTGAACAAAAAGGGGGAGATGATGGTAGAGATGACGACGCTGATGCTGCTGTGAGTGATGTTGCTGATGGTGAAGCTACCGAGGTGTTGGAAAACTTAGCCAAGGACAAGAGAAGGAAGAGGATCCGGTCAAGAAATAAGAGGTTGAAAAAATGAAGAAGATGCTATGGAAGAGGAAGGCTAAGGATGAAGGAACGTCGACGTCTCCTCATCGGTCGAAGAGGATTCGTAGTCTTTGAGTCCTTATGCCTATTTGTGCTTTTTTTTGTGGCTGAAAAAAATAATGTTTGTTTTGATGTTGGTTTGTTAAACAGTGTTCATTTGTTTAAGGGGAGTTTAAATTTAATAATTTTTATTTTGTTGCGTCGTAGGTATTTTGTCCAGAAAGGCAAAAGGGGAAAATTGTTGAAAATTTTATTCTTGGCAATTTTTCCTTTTTTAGTTGTTTGCATTTCTTGGACACAAAATAAATTAAGACTCTAGATTTTGTTTCCTAGATTGTGTTTAGGACTTTATTTAGTTTTCTAGATTATATTTAGGATTTGTTTTACTTGTTTACCAAGTTTAGGACTCTAGGACTTGTTTACTTAAGACAAGAAGAGGATAATACTTAGAGACATCTTTTGCACGCGGTTTTTGAGAGATCGACGCAAGAAGAGGACGCGAGCAACAACACAAGAAGAACACAAGCAACGTTGAATACTTGGAGTCACTATTCGAGATTAAGAAGATCTTTGAAGTTGCGTAACCAACGGAGAATATCATCCTTCAAGGCGACAAGTATTTTAGTATCATAGTGTTTGATACTTTAGTTTTCATATATTACTTTACTCCTTTTGTATTTGATCTTGAACAAGAAAAGTAATATAGTTTTCGGGTTTTTATACCCAAGTTCACAAGCACTTTTGCTTGTGAACGGAACTTAAATTGTTGTGTTAATCTTTTAATATTTATTCTGCTGTATATCTGTTTGATGTTACTATTGATGTTTTTAACACCATTCTTAACATCTGTTATTAATCTGTCATTTACAACTCTCAAACTGTTCAGTGTTAGTTCCAGTGTTCTTAACACTGAACTTAATATTGTTTGACTGATACTTATTTTAGTTACCATAGGTCTAAAAAATTACATCGACCATCCAATACGCCATGTGTGCAGAACTTGCCCGGTGACGCCAATTTGCCAAAATAAAATAAAATCATGATATCTTCTATTATAACCACCTGATGTGGATCAAAATGTCTATGTATGATATTATGTGATGTATATGGTTATTTGTGGAAAGTGGTCCTATCTTAAGGAGAGGGTGTGCCTCCTGGAAGATGGGTGAGCTGTGTTATGTCTTTGTGAAGTGAACGAGTTGAAGGCTGTTCCTTAAAAGTAAGCGAGTTGATGTGTCTGGAGTAGCGACCTGTAGTATGAGGATGAGTTCTCATATAGGGTCGTGATCTCTAGTGGGTTGGGCTGAGTATTTGAGCCTGATTGAAAGTTTAAATATGTGTATGGGCCTAGTGGGCTGTATGCCCGGGCTTATTTCGGTAATATATTGAGAAGTTTATTATTTATGGGAACTTGCTATATATGAGAAGTCCTAATTGAAAGTCGGTTATAGAGTTATGATGAGAATAGAATTCTGGTTATGTAAGGTAACCCTAGATAGTGGAGGATTTCTCCTATCTCTATAAAAGGGGCTTCTGTCTCTTATTTTATGATAATTATCACGCCATTATTACATTACGCATTGATATACTTGAATATTGAAAGAGAGAGGAAAGTGTTGATTTTGCTTATTAACTTAAGCGTCGGGGGGCCTTAACGGGCTCGAAATCCGGCCCGTTCTAGGCGTTGTTTTGCAGGATCGGTGAGGTCGCTGTGATGATTGTGGATGGATTTAGAGGTCGCTGAGACGTATTTCATCATCAATTCAGGTCGCTGATCTCTTTTTGAGGTTAGTACCCCTTATATTTGGTGGTCCAACTTTTTGGGCTTATCAGGCACGATTGTATGTGTGGATGTCACTGGGGTTAGTTATGTCCAAAAATATAAGTATCCAGGGATAAGTTGTGACCATGGATAACTCCATCCCAGGGGTCAGGGTCGGATGATTAGTCACCTATTTGTTAGATTGCAGCCCTACCCGACCATTTTATCCTGGGCAAATATCAAACTGAGTAACGGCCGAATCCAAAGGATAAGTTCCTATATCCCATCCGGTCCAACTAAGTAAACGAGGCCTAACCGGAGTAAACTGTACTCTATAATATTTTCTTCCATTCTTAAGATAAGTAGAATTAAGCATACTAGTGTAGACACCCGCGATTACGCGGGCATTGTTAAAAAAATCATATAAATATAATGTTTATTTTAAAGGGAAAAAGATTGTAACCATCCTGTACTATACGCGTCTTTTGGGTTTGCATCCTAACGTTTTTTTTGTAATTTAATGCATCCTGTACTTCACAAAATTCTGAAAGTGCACCCTCCGACAAGCCAACTCGCCCCAACTCGTCGGAACTCACCTAGTCTCGCGAGTGAGGTTGCTTATTTTAAAATCCGTATACTTTAGGTGAGTTCCGGTGAATTTATTATTTATTTAAAACTAGTTCCGGCATATTTTATCAATATTTTATTAAATATGCAAACTCACTGAATTTATTATTTAATAAATAATAAGTTTTATTTATTTAATAAAACTAGTTCCGGCATATATTCTCACTTAGTCTCACCAGAAATAAATAATAAAAAAGTTCTGTATATTTGTTTTTTCTATATTTTGGTACAGGATGCACTTTCAAAATTTTGTGTAGTACAGGATGCATTAAATTACAAAAAAAACGTTACTCAAAAAACGCGTATAGTACAGGATGCATATATTTTTTTAACCTATTTTAAAATAAGTTAAAAGTAGACATTAAATAAAAAGCGAAAAAATAATGTTCACTTTAAATTTTGAAAACCTACTTTATACACGATATTATTAATATGCAGATACCGATAAATAATTTATCAAGTTCAAAAGCTGAATTATTATTCACTTAAGATTTTGAGAAAAACTCATTGTATACCACATTTACTATAGTATTTTATAGTTTACATTGAAATAATCTTGAACCATTTATGTCTCTTCATTCTCAATAAGTTCAAATGGGCTCAATTAGATAAAAATTTTTGAAATTGTTCATGTCTATACACCAAACCAACATGTTTATTGAAATGAAAATGACTCTATTTTTCAAACAAAGAGAAATGGATAATTTAGATAAAATATTATAAACGTTTCACACAACACACACACAATATATATATATATATATATATATATATAGTGTTGGGTTCAAATGAGAACCCGTCATTATATGTGAACCTAGGGACTCATCTTGACCATTAGATTGGATAATCTTGATGGTTGAGATCATGACATGTCAGCATGGTAATAATGTAAAAAATGCATTAATTAATTAAAAAAGGTATTTTGGACATATATCAACGTTTACAAAGAGCACTACATTGTTCTTTAGAAAAGCACAATATATTAAGAAAAAAAACACTACGATTGTATACAAAAAGCATCGCAAATTTCGTATATAAACTGCAAATTCAAAAATTTGAAATGAAACTCAAATTTTCAACAAACCATAACTTTTTCAAATTTTATTCGTTTTGAATGAAATATATATCAAATTAATCACATTCTCAAGATCTACAATTTAAGATACATATTGCATGTTTTAAAACGTAAAATATATATATATATATATATAATATATATATATATATATATATATATATATATATATATATAATTAAATTAAAAAAACTGGACTGATTTTAGCACTACAGTACTGTGTAAAAAGCACAATGAACCTGGACATATAATTGTACTGTGCAATATTAGATCTAAGGCCAGGATTAGTCCCTAGGTTCACATATAATGACGGGGTTCTCATTTGAACCTAATCCTATATATATATATATACACACACACATATACATATACATATACAAAATCGTTTCTATGTATATGGATACTATGATATTTATAAGATTACGTAGATTGTGTGAAATAATTTACAGTTATTATATATTTACAGTTAAGCAATATATATTCAAACCATCTAATTATTTTAAAATATAGAATATTATTAAAAAAACATTGAACATGGTTCATAATAAGATTACTATTCATTGAAATGTAGTTTATAAATTATAAAATACTTAGTTGTACAAAACATTCACACGCTATTCTCCAGCCTGCAGTAAAATAAAATAATAAGTTTTGAGACCATCAATTATGTACTATTAATTCAAATATATAAAAATTGCAAGATAATGATTTATAAGTCATGAATCTTAAACCCAAAGTCATGAACCTTAAAAAAAATTGATTATTGATCTCTCCATCAAATGAAAAGGTCTAAATGAATGATAAATACTTTTCAAAATTAGTAATTGTAATTAAGAACAGTGTAATAAATACATCTCCCTACTAAAAAAACATTTAAATCTAAGAAATATAAACATGATAAAACTTGAATATTAAAATAAATTAACAAAAAAAAATTAAATGAATATATACTTGTTTTGATCAAAACTCAAATATTACCATGTTTTAACTGTATTTAAGGAAATTTGAATAATGATCTTTTAAATAAAATAAAAAATATACCGCAAATACTGCTGTATATTTAAACTACCTTAAATACCGTATAAATTATGTATTTATTGATACCGTCAATAAATATATTTATTGATATCGTAATAATGTATTAATATAAAAATACTGTTTGCGCAATAATTCATGTATCTCAGGCACATTATAATATGTTGGCAATACAATTTATCTAAAGTTGATTCCGCGTTAATCTTTCACATATTTACTTTAATTCTTGAAAATTATAAATGTTAAAATGTGATATTTTTGTTGATTTCGATTTTATAACAAATATAAGTCAACAACTAAGAAAAATTTACAAAATCATTATCGTATACGAAATTAAACCAAACAATTAGAACTGTTACTCTTTTGGTAGAATTGTAATAATAGTTAAATATATAAAATAAAATATTCAACTAACAAATCTTTACACCACAAATGTCGTTTAGATTGATATTAAGTATTTAGATTTAAAAATTAAGTATTTAGTTCGTGAAGTAATGTGTTTGTAATTTTAGAAATATTATTAATACAAAATTACTTATATATGTATAGGCAAGTCTAATATGTGAGAATTTATTCTTACCAATTTTATATTTAGTACAATAATTAATTATGTTAAATATATTTTTCTATTTATACTTCAATTACCAAATGTGTAGTAATTATGAGGGTAGCGTGATTTGATATGTAATTAGTTGTATAATATATATTTGAATAACTCAATCATGGTAACGTGATTAATGGAGATATTTAGTTGAAAACAGTTTCATATCTATATATATACACACATATATATGTATATTGATAATATAAATCTTCTTAATTATTTGATATTTTTTTTAAATCATGGTAAGTGCAATTGTTTATTAACATTTATACACATGAAACTGAGTAAAGACTAAAAATGTTATAAATACAATATTTCTCATATATTTATCAATCATAATTTAATAACATACTAATATTATAATTCTTAACACATAAAGCATGCTAATGTTTTTTTGCATTGATATTAAAATAATTTACATACTTTAATATTTATAAGATTATGTAGATTGTGTGAAATAATATAATAAAATATAATATAATAATATATTTGGTAAAGTAATTAATTATGTTAATATTTTTTTCATTTGTATTTTAATTGTTAACAAAATTTGTTAATAATTATATATTTTGTAGCATAATTTATTGTCATGAATATATTTTTTTTATTTATAATTCAATTACCAAATGTGTATTAATTATGAGGGAGCAGTTTCGTATATATGTATAAGGAGAAATTAAGAAACAAATTTGTTCGAATTATATTCTTACTAATTATATATTTGGTAACATAATTAATTAGGGCGAATTATATTCTTACTAATTACCAAATTTGAATAATTCAAAGGTATTTTCCTTAATCTCAACCAAAATTAAAGAATAAAAGAAATCAGGGAGGATTGATGTATGCTTAATTCAAGCAATTCAATCGTCAGCTATTGGGGCCTTACTATTAATAAGTGATTTGCCTTTTTCTACAATCCTAAGTCAACAATGTATTATAAGAATTGGTAATTAATGTAAAACATGGACACTCCACGATGCATTTATTATTATTATTATTATTATTATTATTATTATGGTTTGTTTTTGGCATTGCATTTATTATTATTATTATCAATATTATTATTATTATTCTGATGGTTTGTTTTTGGAATTGTCCATATTCAAACTAAATGAGCGTGGAGATCTTAATTATTATTCTGCCTCACATTTGCTCCAAACTGCCTCACATTGTCCATATTATTATTATCAAACTTATTATTATTCTGATGGTTTAATAGAAATGCAGAATATATATTAAAACACATAACATAAGTAGAACTACGCAGAAATGCAGAACAGAATGCTCAGATTTTTTTTTCAACAAAGCATAGAACCCCTTCTCAGAGATGCAGAATAGAATTAAAACGCAGTGTAGAATAGAATTAAAACGTATCTCCATATTTAGAACAGAATTAAAACGCAAATTCAACAAAAGCAATATCTTTGACAGATATCTCTACACATACGTACGGCCAACCAAACAACATAGAAGACCAATAAAACAGATATATGCAACCCACACAACTATATATATAATAAAAAGAAAATCTTACCCTCTCCTCTCCCGTCTCTCCACTCCTATAGTCTATGTAAAAAAGGAGTCGAGAATTTAAACAAGGGAAATTATTTTTGAACATTAAAATTACAATGGGATTGTATGGGGCGCGTGTTTGTGATGTATACTGTTAGACTACCAACCACCCGCATGGGAATCGACCCGGCGACCCACAATCCCAAGAACAACAACCCCGACGGCTCTGCTCAGTCACGTCACGCCACTAATGTCAGCCACATGGCTCAATGGGAAACGGCTCGGCTCGAAGCAGAATTAACACATCGATCTGTAGAAAGGAATTCGAGATCTACACTGCATCTGCCAAAAAAATATCCAGATCGTGCAAATTAATACAACAAATTGAAAAGCAAAATTAACACATCAAAAGGCAGAATTAACACATCTAAAAGAAGAATTCGAGATCTAACATGAATGGAGGAAAAAAAAGAAAATTAGTCCGTCGATTTGGAAAATAAAAGCGACTGAAATGAACAAATCAAAAGGCAGAATTATGAATATTCTTTGACGTAACAATAACTTTCTGATCGTGCAAATTCCAGATCTGAACAATCATTAAAAAGAAAATTAGTCCGTCGATTTGGAAATAAAAGCAAATTAACACAACAATTAAAGAATTATTACCGATTTCTTTTTATAATTTTCCAACATAACTTTCATAAAGGTTGGGATTAACATGCCGGAAGATGAAATATGCTAAGAGAAGGAAAAAATTATAAAAAAAGCAATTTGAGATATGTGACTGATTAATGTAATTTGTGAAGAAAAATTCTGGAGAATTGATTCGAAGAAGAAAAAATAAGAAGGAAAAAGAAGAAATAAGGAAGACAAACGGACCGTGAAAAAAGGTGGGCTTCAACTTTAACCAAAAATAAAAAAATAAAAAAAAGTTCTTATTTATAGGGGGTCAAAGTTTTGGCCTCCTCCCAAAATAGACCCCCTATGAACCACAGGCCGACACATCATTTTTTGGAGTTTTTTATTGGTCCACATCAGCCTTGGAACACTCTCGTATCGACACTTCAGCATTAATAATTAACACTATTTAAAAAATGGAGGATATATAGACGCGTTTAGGTAATTAATTTCATCAATTAGTCAAATCAGTCCTTGACAAAAGTTTTGCCAATCATAGCACAAAAAACACAAGAAAATAAATGATGAACAAGCCAAAACATCAAAACTCAAATGAAAATTAAAGCTAATTAAATGACCAATCAAAAATAAATTAAGCAAATTCACTAATAATACATTAAATAAATCAACATCCAAATTTGAAATCCAAAATATGTCACGAGAACATGATGAATTTGCATGAAAAATAAAATTTATACAAAAAAGTATTTAGCGATTAACTAGAGAGAAAAAAAAAAAGCAAAATTGTATTACTAGAAGTCTTGGGGGATAATATATGAAAATGTTCTATAAAAAATAGACAAATAACTATAGCCCAAAACATTGCAACCATGCCGCCTAGGAATGAAGCGGCTAAAGAGTGCCCACTACAATAAATGACACCAACTAGAAGGACAAATTTGTCCTTCCTATAGGGTAAACATATAGGAACGACATATAAAAGTCATTCATGTAGGTCCATTTACCTATTGGTATGAGTCATTCCTATAAATAAAATTGTCGTTCCAACAGAATGTCAGTCTATTGGAGCGACAATTGTCGTTCCTATAAATATAATTGTCGTTCCAACAGGTTGTAAATATTTTGGAACGACATTTGTCATTCCTATAAATATAATTATCGTTCCAACAGAATACCAATTTAATGGTGTATCTATTGGAACGACAAGTCCTTCCAATTAAACAAAAGTCCTTCCAAAATATCACTAACCTCATTTAATACCCTCCACCTAATTTTCACCTTCTCCACCCCCCCACCCATTTTTCAATATTAATTCATGTTTCTCCTCCAGCTTCGGCATTTATCATCTCAAAATTTCTCATCTCCAAATATTTTTGCAGCCACAACTGAGTGGAAAGTTTTCTTCCTGTAATTGGAAGGACTTGTCTTTCCAGAAAGGTATGATGTCCTTCCAATAATTGAACCTGAGAAAACAAAATATAGGTACAATTTCAATTCTCCGTGCCTCCTGTGTTTGTTTTTGTGTTATATTTCAAGATATTTGCAGCAATGACTGATAAATTGCTTCTCCCTGCCTCGTGTGTTTATTTTTTGTTATATTTCAAGATATTTGCAGCAATGACTGATAAATTGCTTCTCACTGCCTGTGTGTTTATTTTTTTGTTATATTTCAAGATATTTGCAGTAATGATTGATAAATTGAGGGCAAATTGTTTTTCTAGTTTTTGGAAGGACTTGTCCTTCCAGAAAATTGATTTTGTCGTGTACTAAGTAATTGTGTTTGGAAGGACTTGTCATTCTAGAATCTTGGTTTCATCGCTCCAATAAGTTATCTGTTTTTGTGTTTGTTTTCAAAATAAAAGAATAGAGATTTTCTAATGCACATCATACGCACACTCAAGTAGAAAGGAAAATTGTAATTTTATGTATTATAGTTTTCTAATATTTTTGGGTTGTTTGTGCTTTGTGCTTTTGTTTTTTTTAATCAATCCACAGTTATATGTTAAATACTTGAGAAAAAATGTAGTTTATGTAAATATGCATAAAATAAATGAGATAAAAAAATTCAAAATATAAAGATAATAATCAAAGAATCTAACCCACACCTTAGGGGTAGTGTTTGTAAATAAATGTAAAATAAATGAATTTTGTAAATAATTTATAATTGAGGAGCTAAGAATTTACCTAATTATTTTGGTCATTTTTCTTTTTCTAGCTTTCAAATATGGTGATGGATAAGAGATGGACGCGAATAACAAATAAAATGTCACCAGAGTTTAGGCGTGGAGTGAGTGAATTTATTAACATGTGTGGGCCTCTTATGAATAAGACAGGCTTGATTAAGTGCCCGTGCAACAAGTGTTTAAATTTGGAGTCTCAGAAGTTGGAAGTTATTCGGATGCATATTCAGAGGTATGGGTTTGATGCATCATATGATATTTAGATTCACCATGGAGAGCATTTACTAGCACACGGACATGGTCCGTCAGCCGTTGACTTTGAAATGACGGATGAAATGAGAAATGTGATGGCAGACGTGGACCCAGATGATGAGTATGGGTTGGAGGACCCTGACGAGCAGTATCATAACTTGAACGAGGCGATGGACACTAAATTGTATGAAGGAATTTCATCATTCTCTTCATTAGATTTTCTTGTGAAATTGATGAATATCAAGGTGAATGACAAGTGGACAAATAGATCATTTAATGAGTTTCTTGAGTTATTGAAACTCGCATTCCCATCGATGAAACTTGTCAACTCACATTATGAGGCTAAGAAGTTGCTTGAAAGTTCGGGTCTCGGTTATGAGAACATACATGTATGTAAGTATTATTGTGCACTTTTTTGGAAAGAGCATGCTGATAGAGAAACTTGTCCAGTTTGTGGAGAGTCTCGTTGGCGAGAGAATAGTGGAAAAGGTTCTAAAAGCAAAATTCCACATAAGGTTATGCGATATTTCCCTATGATCCCAAGATTGAAGAGGTTATTTGCAATGGAAGAGGCCGCAAAACTTATGCGTTGGCATAGTACTGGGCATCATACAAGTTCAGATGTTATGACTCATCCGAGGGATGGCAAAGCATGGCGTGCATTTGACGCTAGACATCCAGAGTTTTCTAGTGAGCGACGCAATGTTAGTCTTGGACTTGAAACTGATGGCGTCAAACCATTTGGAGATATGAGTTAGGTGTATAGCATGTGGCCAATAATATTGATAGCTTATAATCTTCCACCATGGCTATGCATGAAACCGGAGTATTTGATGCTGACACTATTGATACCTGGACCTAAATCCCCGGGAAAAGATTTCGACATTTTCCTACGGCCTGTTGTTGATGAGTTGAAAATTCTTTGGTCAATCGGCGTGGACACACTTGACACTACCATAAAAAATTGTGGTTTATTTTACATGTGAGCAGCATTAATATGGACAATCAATGACTTCCCAGCAAGAAGTACTCTGTCAGGGTGGAGTGGGCAAGGTTACATGGCTTGTCCCACATGTAATGATGAAACCCCATCTATGCGCATATTGGGAAAGGTAATATACTTTGGTACTAGAATGTTTCTTTTGATACACCATAGATGGAGGAATGTCACTTTAGTAATCAAAATCGTTGTCTTTAATACCTACGATATCCCCTTACATTCTTAAAAATATTACAGTCTTAACTCTATTTTAATATAGTTAAACCTCAAGGTGTATATTATAATTTCCAAATATTTCTGATTTTTTTATTTGTAATTAACCCACACCTAGGGGTAGTGTTTGTATCTTATCAACACCACCAAAACAGATGCAATAATCTACAACAATGTATCTTATTTTCCATTTTTACGACACAGAACACAGACAAAAGTTGATGGAGTATGGTGTTAGTGACATGAAGTCTGGTGTAATATCTCTATTTAATACTCAATATTATACTTATTATAAAACTCAAATAAAAAGAAATATAGTTAAATCGGGATGAAAATATTATTTTTCTGTTTTGGCGAAGTGGGGAAATAGGGATGAAAGACCGCCTAATTTTATTTTATTTTGGCTAAAAGACCGCCAATTTTTCGCAAACACTGAAAAAAAAGGATGAGAAGAGAAAACCTATTTAGAAAAGAAACCCTTTTGTTAACTTAGCATAAAATCTCCGAATAGAAGACGCGTGGGAAGAGATTCAAGAAATATATAAGCATATGCTAAGTGGAAATTGAAACCTTTTTTTTAATGAGAAAATGTATAAAATAGACTAATTAATTAAAATAACACCATTTAACAATTTTTTGGTAGTGTTTGAGTATTTTAATTGTTTCTTTTTCTCTGAAATATGAGTAATCGAAATGTGTGTGTGTGTATATATAAAATAAAGGGTTTATATTTATGAATAAACAAAATAAAGGGATTATAGGGGGAAAATATAGACTGAAACAGGCGGAGGCAATGTGAGAAATTGAGCATTAGCGGCAATGTGAAAAAGATGAAAACACAGACGGGCGGCAATGTGAAAAATTGAGCATTGATTCCTAAATTGGAGGGTGAATTCTTCGTGGCAAAACAAACCCTAATTCATCACTTCCACCCGCTGCCCTAATTCATTAGGATTATTCATCACCTTCATCCGCTCCGCCGCTTTCAGCCAAGAAGAAGAGAGTGAGCGAAGAGACGATGGGGTGTGTCGAAGAGCAGATCGATACCATCAAACCCTTGAACTTCGGACAAGCCCTCACTCAAGCCATCAGCCTCGGTGCGTAAGCAGAGTTTTTTCCTTTTTTTTCTTTGTTATTATTATTATTATTTTGAGAGTATTTTCATTTTGTTTGTTGAATTTCTCTTTCCATGCTTATAATTTTTGTTTTCACTTCAATTGTATTATCTTGGTTCACATGCCGGCGGCGACCCCTATTGTTATTGCTTGGTAGGGGGGAAATTACTTCCTTTTATTTTTTTCATCTGATCTGGAGTAGTTTCGATCACGAATGATGATTTTCTATTAATTCGTTTGCTTCTCCTTTTCATTTTAAGAACAAAGTAATGTGCTTCTAAAGTTACACGGAGAATCTGTTGCCTAGTGAGGGTTCCGGTGCAAGTGATGTCGCTGGTCAGAGTCCTGACTCAACCCCACAGCTCAATATCAAAACCCTCAATTCACGGATTTTCAGTTTCAGTGTTGATAAGAATGTATGTCCTAATTTGACTATTTCTTTAGAATTTACCGATCTGTATGGATTATGAAGATGAAAAAAGCTTATTGATTAATTTTTTTCCTGTTAATTTCTGTTCCATTATTTGCTAAGATAAGCATTTTCGAGAGTGATTTTTGTTATTGTATATGACAACTTTAAATTATTACTAGAGTTATCAGTAAAAGTAATTTAGAATGCTAACTACAAATTAGAGTTAAATGAGGTGAAACGCTAATCACATTAACATTCCCTGACCAATTTCAAATTTCGGTCTCGGATTTTAAGGAGGAAATAGCTAGTCAAGTTGGTGTTCTAGTTGGGCAGCAATGTCTTATTTTCAGGGGCAAGGTTTTGAAAGACGATCACCGTCTTTCTGAATATAGTATCCTACCAACATTGCATTACTAATATGCATAAAAAATTAAATTTGCAAAAAAATATAATATAAATCATTTTGGATATTTTTTTTCTTCTACCTTAACAAGATACAGATGTGGGACATGGGGATACTTTACATTTAGTCGAGAGGCAACCACAGCACCCTCATATGCTCAACATAGGGGACACAACTTCAAGTAATAGCACTGGAGGTAGTATGATCTGTTGCAATGTTTTTTTTAAATAGGTTTAACTGGGAATGTACATGAGTTTTCTCTTTTTATACATTACAGGACTTGACCCTTTTGCTGGTGGACCACGCAGTCATATAGGGCAAATTGCCCATAGTGTAGTACTAGGGACCTTGAATGTTGGAGATCCAGGTCCAGGGGAGGCTCCTGTACCTGATTTGAGTCGGGTGTGTTTGCGTAGTTATGCTTGAATTTACCGTGTTTGTGCAAATAGTATCTTCTCCCTAATTATTAATCATTAGATTTGTGTTGTTTAGGTCATTGGGGTTGTACCGAGCTCTATATGAGTAGGCAGTCTGGCTGGTGGCATGCAACCTGGTGTTCAGGTCTCTTTGCTTATTTCAGTTCTAAATTTTGTTGAAGTTTTTTTTTCAGTCCATACATTACATATGTCAAATTGTATCGGTGACCTGATTCAACAATTTTGGTTCTAATTATTATTATTATTATTATTATTATTATTATTATTATTATTATTATTATTTATTTATTTATTTATTTAAACTTTATTCTTATTTGTCTAATTTGTTATATTTTATCTATTCCATAGAAGCGAGATGGGGATAAAAAAAAATAAGGATAAGGAGGAGGATGAGGATGAGTGTGATGATGAGGGTGAGGCTCCGAGCTTCATTGAATTATTTCGAAAGAAGCACGGGAAAGTGGGCAAATAAGGATGCTGAAGATGATTATGTAAGTTGTCATGTTGATTATTATCTTTTTTTTTCAACTCAAAGTAGTTCAAGAGTAACTCTAAATGATCAACACGTCGAAAAATACTAGAGAGACTAAAACCATATCTAACATTACGAACCAAAACCATATCTAACATTACGAACAATTAAACAAGTGTTTGGTAAGGATAATGCTCATTTGCTGCGTTGCAATAATAATAATCTCCTGTGCACATGACAACAGTCTCTTATTATTTCCTTTCGTTTATTGTTCTGATCTTCATTAGCAGATATCGGACTGCTGCATTTAGCAAGTTTCTCCTTGTCGTCGTTCTCAGAATCATCCGTGACTTCAATGACATGATGATGATCTATATCAGCTAAAGAAGGCCTTGTCGTTTCATAATTAGTTGACTGCGATTTTCTCAACCCCAAGGCTTTGCTCTTGCTACCATATGGCGCCCCAACTAAATTATTCCACATATTCGCAAGATCGTCCTTAACAGTGTCCTAGGATTTTCAAATTCCTTGCACCTCAACTCGATGTTACTTTCTCTTAGATTTTGCTCTCGAATCTCAGATTCTGAAAGTTTGTTTCTCATTTCCTCTATTATTTGATCATCCATTTGTTTCTGCTCCTTTAGTTCCTCAATCTCTTTCTCCATTTCTGCCAGCTGCGTCTCCTCCTCAGCCCGATAAGCTCCCACTACTCGATCCTTTTCAAGGATCTGGTTTTGGAGCTCACACGGCTTTTGATTGAGGTCGAAGAGCATCTGGTTCTCGCTGTAATTCATTTCCCCCTCCTCTGTCTTAATTACAGTCTCACTTTTTCTTTTACATTCTATTTGTTTCTTCTCAAACTTCAATCTATTTTGTATTCTCTCCAATGTACCGATGCGCATCAATATCATTTCCCGACTCCATTTCAATCTTCATTTTCACATTCTGTATTATTATTGTTATTATTTTCTGCATGTGTTACCGAAGAGCTTGTACTAAATGGGCCTGGCCTAAAAATGGAGGTTTGGCTTCTCGTTTACTTTAAAAAGGGGCCAAAAAATTTAATCTTTATTTTTGCTTGAGTTGGAGATTTTGGGTATTTAAAGGTGTGAGGTTTATGGAGAGTATGCAGAGTAGTTGTACTCTGTGTGTTTGTTGTGTGTTTGTTGCGTGTATGTTGAAAGTAAAATTTGTTTGATTTCATTATATTAAAGAAATCAAGAAACCTGAAAGTGATCTTTGGTTTAAATTTGTAGGAAAGTTCAGGTATCCCTAATCAGCAGATCATAAGCCTGCCTGAAATGATCAATATTTGAAGTTTGTAATTATTTATGTAAATATAATCATTTACTAAACAAGATTAAATGTTGCATATACATTTATAACATCAACATAGTACATATGATATACACTCTCAATCCATGTTTTGATTAATGTGTTTTTATGAATAATTTCTTATTTTAAAGGTTGAACAAATGTCGAAGATCATTAATCTTCTTGAGGCGAAAGTTGGGATAGAAGTTGAGACAGAGGATATGCTTGCTGATGACCAGTCCCGTGATGCAGACGAGCATGATGGATCTTCACCTTAGTTTGGTATTGAAGTGTATAATCGTTTTGACTACTCTAGCTAATGGTTGAATTAATAGGACTGGTTGATGTAATTTGAAGTGTACAAGTTGCGTGTTGCAATTTATATGCTTAATATCAAATTATTTTGAGTTATTTATTAATTCCTATCTTTTGAATTTAACTTATAATAACGAATTTTTTTGGATCATCAACGGTCCAGATGAACTGACCATTGGATCAAACCGTCGGTTTGGTCTAAAACCGACGGTTATGCTGCCTTTTTTTCCCATTCCTATAAACACCCCTCTTTAACAACTCATTTCTTTCACACTAAACTATCAACTCTTCTATAATCTCTATATTCTACATTGTCCTTCTTTGCAAATTTAGTGATTTACTAAACTTCTTTATATTCAAGTCTTCCTAAACTTAAAGTTTTAAGTTTGGTTATAATTCTAAATATATTTCTTACTTTCTAGTTAATTCTAAATTTATAATCCTTCTTTAACCTACTGATATTTTTTTTTTTATTAATCTATACAAAAAATGGCAATTCGTGGAGGTTCGAGCCGATAAGGGAAGAGTATAGCACTCGATGACGACGCCAATGTCCATTTCTTCAACTTATTACTAGACAACACTCCTTCGGTCGGTGACTACAATTCCAAACCCATCAAAATTGATGAAAATTGGAGTGATGCCGATATTGATCGAACTCATCGAGCCGCCGCCGCCTTTTCCGGTGAAGAAATGCCCGATCAAGAGGAGGTGGAGCACGATGATTTACCTCCAAGCCATCACTCCCGAGAACCTCTTTCTTGGGCAACAACGGTATTAAAATCCGACATTTTCACAAAATATTTTTAAAAAAGTTGAGATCCCGCCACCCGCAAACGAGCCACCTCCGGAAGGGGAAAAAACAAAGAAAGAGGTACAGTATCAATTACAACTATTTTACATCATCTTACCAATTCCTAGAAGAAGAAGGATATGGCGCAACCATCTCAACAACAAACACCCCGACAAAGCCGATATCGATAAGACTCAAATGCAACTACAAGGAGGACAAGTAAGTACAAACTCCTCTCCTTTATTTACATATTCCGACGCTACTCATAGAAAGGAATTGGCAAAATTTGTTTCTTCTAGTCCTCTTCCTTTTAACTTTGCCAATGATGATTTATATTAGAAGTTCAACGAACTTTTTTTTAATACATCGAGTATGGGAGTCTCACGCTCTACCGTTACTCGTGATATTAAAAAATATTGTCGGTGAATACAAATTAAACTTATGTAATGAATTTCCTAGTTTACCAAGCAAAGTTTCAATTTGCTCGAATGTTTGAAGTGATCATTGGGAACGAAACTCTTACATGGGTGTTATATGTCATTAGGTTGATAAGTCATGAACTTTACAAAAATGTTTGCTTGCATTTAGAAATTTTAAACCTCCTCATAATGCACATAATGTTTGTCACTTAATTCACATGATTTGTCAAGAATATGTTCTAGTTGCAAAAATATTTTCTATTTCATTTGATAATGCTACTCTTAATACGATGAGTATTAATGAGCTTATTTGTACACCATCTATTCGTGGCTTGATGCATATGTCATATTTTGATTTTGTGTGCTCAAAATGGTTTGAATGCTTTGAAAAATGAACTTTCTCCTATTAAAATAGCAGTCATGTATAATCATAGAAATAAAAATTTGCAATAAAAAATGGTGAGATTTTGTAAGGAAAACGGGTTTGAAGGAAAAATATTCTCAACCGATGTGCCTACTCGTTGGAACTCTACATATAAATTATTGAAAGATACATATTCATATAGAGAGTCGTTGTGTTCATTTTTTAGCCAATAACAAACTGGAATTATGATATATACGAACCAATGGATTACATGTAATTATTTGAAAAAACTTTTAAAGGTGTTTGATGATACTTCTAATTTATTTTCTGGTGTATATTATTCTACTTCTCATCTTGTTGTTGAATATTGTGTTAAAATTGCATTCATCTTTAGGGAGTGGATGAAAAATGAACGATTAGAAGAATGTGTTATAAACGAAAATAGTTGAATTATTTTTAAAACATACCAAATATATTTTTAGTTGCTACATTATTAGATCCTAATAATAGAGAAAGTAGTTTAGAACTTTATCTTAACAGTTATTATGATACTTTATTGTTGTTTGAAAAGTTTGAATATCATTTCGTTGAAAATATTATTCAAAATGTGAAAAAAAAATATTTATTTGATATATTTAAACAATATAGGATAAATTTTGATGGTCCTCTTCCTATGAGTTCTGGACGATAAACTTCTACTATAGTTGGTAATCCTAGTAGAATTGGTGACGATGACGATGAAATTGAGGGATTTCAGAATTTTTTAAAACAAAAATAAATCACAAATGGGGCGTTCGGGTTACTCATTTGGTTCTATCCCTTATCAAGAACTTGAAACTTATCTAACAACGGCTTTTGAGTATGGAATGTTGGAGGGAAATGAAGCCAACATCGAGTTTGATATTTTGAGTTGGTGGGCATCGAGGAAATCACTTATCCCCTTGTTAACATCATTGCGAGGGATATATTGGTCGTTCTCGTATCATCGGTTTCAGTCGAACAAGCATTCAGTGAAGGGGGTTACATGTTGGACCAACGGAGACCAACATTAGACCTCACAATCTCGAATATCAAATATTGTTGCATGATTGGGTCAACACCGATAGCCGCAAATAAAAAAACGTTCTTAGTGAAGATGAAGAGAGCGAGACGTATTATGATACGGGATCTAGCAACGAGTCGGCAAATGGATGAGCATGATTGCCCTCACACCACCACTTCCGATTCCTAAAGTAAGTAAGGTAAGTGAGAACTACGTGGACTTTGATTACGAAGGTAAGAGATACATAGGCAACTATCTTCAATTACTTGAAATTAAATTTTTAAAGTTTAACTTCAATATTTGAAAATAGTTCAAATTCAATTTTTTTTTCTTTTTTTTTTTTGAATTTATTAAAAATATTATTTCTATTTTCTCACTTAACTTCAAATTTTCAAAATTCTTCTAATATAATATTTTTTAACTTCAGATATTTTAAATGGTTCAATTTTAATTTCTTTTTAATAAATACAAAATTTCAAAGTGTTAGTTCTGTTTTCTCATTTAACCTCATACATTTAAAAAAATAATAATAATAAAATTTAACTTCAAAAATCTCAAATATTCTAATTAAAACTAGTATTATACCCGTGCGTTGCACGATAATTTTTTATTTTATTTTATCTAAAATAAAAATAATTATTTTAAATGTATTAAAATATTTAAATAAGAAATTGTATATATGTATACTTAAGTTATGTATATATGTGTTGTGTGTGTGTGTATTTCGATAAGAACTCACACCAGAGATGGTTTTACCATAAACCGCTCCCTATATATAAATCATCTAAATATTAATTAAAGATTGAATAGTATTCAAAATGATATAACCTTCATAAAAGGACTTTTATTATACAAAATGTACTTTACAAATTATGAAAAATTTCCTTATACACAACATTTATAGTTTTGTTACTATGTTTATTCTCATCATCGTCGATCAATATTTTTAAACCCTTGCGATTGTTCACCCTTGATATAGCAACGTATAACTGACCATGATTAAAAATTGACTTCTTCAGGAAAAGTCCAACATGAGAGAGGAGAGAGAGCTTGTAATTGAATTTTGTTGATCATCATAGCATATGACACAATCAGAGGAATTTTTCATCATTGGGACTTAGAAGGCAACCTCGTATTGGATGGTGTGACAGTCATTCTAGGGATTAACAATAATTCACCTGCATTGCTTCCTTGATAAATATTAGACTATACAGTATGATCGTCAAGTCAACAACTAACATTACACAACACAAGGGAATGATCGATATTTCTCAACAACATGAGTGGAATTCTAATTTTTAGTTTTAGCTCATAGTTCGGGATTCATAACATTTAATGGTATTTAGAGACTCTGATGAGTAGACGTCCTACAATATGTCAATGTTTGAATCGGATTTGTATGTATTATCAGACCGAAGATATACTTTACATTCTCCTTCATTTTATAACATCATATATTTATTAATCAAATCGACGACATCAACTGTGGGGAAAGAATAGCACGATCCTCCAAATAAGTGAATCATTCAGTAGTTTTTCCAAATTGTGGATATGTGCTCGTCACAATTGACGGAACATGGTCAATATCATCTTTCAATAATAGATAATCTGGATTTCAATTTAAACGATACCATCATTTGGTTCTCAAACTATTACATTTCCTATACTATTTATCGAGTTGAAAATATTCTTTAACTTGACAATTGGGATCTTAATTGTGACTTTGCAGCACCACATTCTTGGTCTACTTCGAAACTATGTAATGAGTTCATAAATGTGAAGATTTGATCACTATATGAACTATGTCTGGTCTAGTGCCTTTTGGAAAAACCGGTAAAATTTGATGAAAATTTTCACTAAAAATTATTATTTTATTACCAAATGGAAGCTGCGTATTATAATTATTTTGCGATCTCATCATGTCTTTCAATGTTTTGTCCAAAGTTTCAAAATAATGTCTATGCATCATTGGAGTTTCGTCCCAAATAATGACATGCGCATCATTCATTAATTTTGCAAGTGGAGTACCAGTAATGATCAAAATCTTGGTGAATATTAAAAGTAACCCTAAATCTGGAATGTCCAGTTCTTCCTTTTGAAATAAGAAGAGAAGTTATGTCGTTAGATATTATATTAAGAACAATTTCACTATTAGATTTAACAGTTGTAGAAAGCATCTGTATCTATAGATGAGAAATACACCGCCCTTGGTTAAATGTACTGCATGCATCCATGACTTTATCAATTTTGGCGGAATAAATTCATATTAATGAAAACAAATCTAGCTTCCTAGGTGTCCATTCTCTTATTTTTTTTTAGTACTAAAAAAGCTTTTAGGAAACTCAACATAAGGCAACTCCGTGCTTCCCGACTTTTCTTACTTGCCTCGAATTACGTTTCATTGTTTTCACTGATCATTATCATTATACAATACATTATACTCTTCTGGAAGATGAAAACTTAAACACATGATAGTTGGAGTTTTATACTGAATTTCATAAACTAATATTCTTCACGTCGCTTCCCATGGAGAAATGTAATGATAATTATAATACATGTTGATCTCATCAATCTTTTTATCCTCTACATCCACACATTTGTTCTAATAGAATGTTATAGTGAACCTATAATTACATTTATTGACATATTTGAATAAATACTTGATAGATCTAAATTGGTTACTACTTAACATTTAAATTAGCTACACAATTCAGTAATAGATAAAAATTATGGGAAACGACCCTCTGAAGAACAGTTAATAAATGTCGCGGGCAAGACAACATGAGAACCAATACTTGAGCCATCTGTTTCACCTCGTAACACTACATCAACAATCCCACTGTACTTCTCACCTCATATTTCTTTTGATGAATTCTGGCGTACCACAATTTTGAAGATTTAATAATCGTATATGCATTAATTATAAATTGTTGTGGGAGTCGTCAACTATATATAATAGTGAGTACCTCCATATCTCTTTCATGCAATCGGTGGGAAAAGAACTCCATATGGCTCACATATTGTTTACCCCTTCCTTTAGGTTTTTGAGATTCACAAAAAGATATATCTTCCCTTTGGTTGTCTTCACCACATGGAAATAGTAATGGATAGTGTAGAGCAACGTACGAAGGATGCAACTCGTTGATACGTTTCAAATGAATTTTCTTAACATAATTATGATATATACCTTATTTAATTAAATATGATTTGGTTCTTTTTTTTAATTAAAAAGCCACTTAGGATTAGTTTTCTCTTTTAATTATGTAGAAATCTTCTTAATATAATTAGGATAGATACTATAATTAACATTAAAA